>CANXYC010156998.1:0-47606 GCA_948193065.1 Aleurites moluccanus | reverse complement strand
AGAGGGATCATGATGTTCGAGATGAGAATGAATATTATAGAAGTGCTATTTGTGTGTTTTGATTTCTTAGGCATAGTCCAATTTTAGAGGATATGCTGTCGAATTTTCTTCAGCATTCTAGATTTATTTTGGAATGTTATTTGTTTGATGCATGCCATATAGATAATTTATTGGGTTATACGCGGTACTGGTCGCTTATGCATCACCCGTACCCTAGAACCGTCACGACTTCCGAGATAGGTCGTGACAGATTCTTTCTCATTGAGAAATTTCACAATATTTTCAATCAGAAATAATAAAAAATTGAACAAAAAAAAAATCAAAGAATGACTCAAAAACACTGAAATTTCCAGTCGTGTTTAGAGAGAACAGAGCAACTCTTCAATCACATGCTTATTGAAATTTCAATCCTCTGCGATTTGGGTTTTCCTCCATCAGAACTTTTCAATCCCTCAACTATCGACGTTGAAGCAACAGCAATCACAGATCCATCCGACCTAGAGAAAGAAAACTTGAACTAAAAATGAGGGGGTTTGAGTTTTTATTTTTTCAATAATTTCTGCATCCCTAAAGAGCATGCGTCTTGCGTAGGATAGGAGTAAGGACACGATAGCTCTTTCACTTGATTCCTCGGGAGAGATTGGGGCTTAGGTTTAGAGACTCAAAACCATCAGATTTGGCTTTCTTTTTCAACTTTTTTTGTAAAGCTTACTTCGCGATTGAGGTATGGTGGGTATAAATATGATGAAATCAAAGATGAGCTCAGACTTTGATGGTTGTAGATCAAAGAAGGAAAGTTAAGGTTTTGATTTTGGGTATGAGAGTGGCAAAAGAGAGAGGGGGTTTAGCTAGAGAGACTTCTGCTTGATCTAAAGATAGTGAAATGAAAAAGAAAAAGATGGGTATGGTTATGGATTTTTGGATATGTAAATAACAGGGATATTTTGGGTATTATAATAAATATTTTAATGAAAATTTGAGTTTTTAGGATTTGACTAACGGAAAAGAGGCCAAAATTAGATGGAAAGACCTTGTAGTTTAATGAAACCAAAATATAAGAACTTTATAATAGAATTTTGAAAACACAAAAATTTTTTAGTATAATATGGCAAAATACAAGGATTTTATAGTAATTACCCCTATTATTTTCAATTCATTTAATTTATATTGAATTGATTAAACGATTGATAAAACACAATAAATTTTTAGTTGATTATTATTTTTTTTAAATTAATAAATTATTAATTTATCAATTAATTAATATTTTTTCAATTAATAAAATTTATAACTCTAATAATATTAATTTATAAAAATTTTACTATATATTGATGTTGAATAATTAAAATAGGTAAAGGAGTGGTACACCGAGCTAAGACCAAGTTTGGACTGAGTCTAAAGGAAACGATTCACAACCTTCTCTTTGTACTCGGTTTCAATGCATTTGGTGGCTTCTCTGTATTCATCCCTAGTCTAATAAACATTATAGCAAGCAACACTATCGGATTACAAGAAAGACTGCCCAAAGAAGCTAGAGAAAATGGTGGTCCGAGTTTAACTTTTGACACACTGAAAGATATGCCACTCATTGAATCGGTAGTTTACGAGACCCTTCGACTTAATCCACCTGTTCCTCTTCAATACACCCGAGCTAGGAAAGACTTTCAACTCAGTTCACATGACTCCATTTTTGAGATTAAAAAGGGTGAGTTATTATGTGGGTATCAACTATTGGCAATGAGAGATTCAAAAATATTTGATGACCTGGATACTTTTAAACCGGATCAGTTCATGGGTTCGGGTAGGGAGTTACTGAATTATTTGTATTGGTCAAATGGACCTCAAATTGGGTCACCAACCGCGTCGAATAAACAGTGTGCTGCTAAGGTTCATGTGACCCCTCTCCGTTTCTTTGCTTGTGGCACACTTGTTTAGGAGGTATGATGCTGTTACTGGAAATTCTTCTTCAATCACAGTCGTTGAAAAGGCTAGTTGTGATAAAGGATCATGATAATCATAAATGTTATTGTATTAATTAATTAAATAAGTAAAAGGTTAGGAAGTGAAGTGAAAGATTTATGATTCATGTGTAGTGGATTGAGAAGGTGTGGGGTCAGTGCTTTAATAAATTAGGCTTCTTTATATTTATGTATTTCTAATCCGAATTTTCTATTTTATTTTATATCTAATTTTTTATTTCATATATTTTTTTTATGCGTCACATATTTTTTTTAAAATATTTTAACAGTTAATATTTTTTTTATAAATAATATAGTGTATAAAAAAATATGAGATAGAAAATGAGACACAAAATGAAACATAAAATTCAGATTGATAAATGTTATGTTTTTTCTTCTTCTTTTTCTAACAAGTGTAAGTTGTATTAAAAAGGAAAAAAACCATGCCCCATTTTTTTATTGAAATATTTTTAAGAAAAAATAAGATATTTATAAGAAAAAAGTACATTTTAATTTTTAATGTTTGACCTAATTAATATTTACATTCTTAATTAAAAAAAAAAGTAATATTTTAATCCTTATATTTTAATTTTATCAATCTTTTGATCCCTATGTCCAATTTTTGTCAAATTTTCTATTCAAAAATTTAAAAAAAATTAAAAAATAAAATAAGTTTAAATACTAAAATACCCCTACTCACTCCCTTCCCCTTTCCCCTTCCTTCCCCTTTCTCCTTTTTTCCCGATTCTTATTCCTTTTTTTATGGATGAAAGGCCTGAAAAATTAAAAATCACCATCATAACCATATATCTCCATCAACCTCGCCATTTCTCTTCAACAGAGGAGGTAAAGCTTCGATGAACGGCAAATCACAGCGAGGAGCGTGTCTTGGCTCGCCCATCATCATCCCTGCGTATGTATCAATGACATCAACTGGGTTTTGGGCAAAGCAAACTCCATCGAATCCTTGGGTGCATGAGTCTAGTGGCGAATAGAAGTGAAATAGAGAACAAAAATGATAGAAAAAATATAGGTGAAATAGAGAAAGAATATGGTGATTGTGGATTGTGGTGGTGGGCATCCATTAACTCTGTCTCCATTCTTTTTTTAATTAAATAATATGCATTCTTATTTCTAAACTAATGGAGATGGAAATTATGTGTAATGTTATATTGGGTTTTGTTATTGAAGAACATAGAGATGGTGAACCCATTATTTAGATTAGATTGGATTTGTAGTTCAATGTATTTAGCTATGTTTTTAACATAAAATTTAATGTTTTTAGCTGTGTTTGCTTTGTGAGAAAGCGACGCTGAAAGAAAAGAATCAAACACAAATAGAAATTATTTGGATCTCTTTTAGGTTCTCTTCTTCTCTCTAGTTGAAAATGATAAAGTTCCAAATATTTGTCTAATGGCTTCAAGCGAAAGTGAAGAAACTGAATCACAAGAGGTTTGTCTACAAAGTAAGCTCCAAACTGAAAGTTGGTACATAGATAGTATTTGCTCAAGGCATAAGATTAGAGACAAAAAAGAAGTTCTCTAAGATTAAAAAGATTGGTGAAGGAAATGTCAAATATGGTGAACAAAAGCAAAGGAAAAATAATTAGAAAGGGAACCATTGGTTCTAATCCAAATATAGAAGAGATTTCACTTATGAATAGATTGAAATACAATCTGCTGAGTGTAATTCAGCTTTGTGACAGCAATAGAAGGGTAATCTTTGAACCTACCCATTGTAAGATATAAGACATGCATGATAATCAAACATTGTTTGTTGCATCTAGAGTTAGAAATGTTTATATGGATAATTTTGATGAATCAAATATTTTTGGAGAAAATATCTTATTTGCATTGAAGAAAACAGTTGGTTATGTCATACGATACCTAGCCATGCTAACATAGATTTGATTTCGAAATTGGCTAAGAAAGAATTGGAAATTAGTTTACCTAAAATTAATGTGTGATGCATGCCGAAAAGGTAAACAAATTAGATCCTCATTTTAAGTCAAAGCAATGGTTTCCATTTCAAGACCACTTGAGCTTCTACTTTTTGATCTATTTGGTGCTATCTCTCTGGTATATCTCAGAAGTATGCAATATGCTTTTGTTATAGTTGATGACTTTTCTAGATTTACATGGGCTCTCTAAAAATCATGCATTTGATAATTTATGTATTTCTGCAAAAAAGGTCAAGAATCAAAAGGGGTATTCCATAACTTCAATTAGAAGTGACCATTGGAAGGAGTTTGAAAATCAATACTTTGAAACCTATTGCAAACACCATGGCATAACTCATAACTTTTCAGTTCTAAGAATACCACAACAAAATGGGATGGTAGAGAGAAATAACCAAACCTCAAAAGAAATGGCAAGAGCCATGTTAAATGACAGGAACATACCTCAATACTTTTGGGTTGAAGCAACAAATAAGGTTGCCTATATTTTAAATTGAGTTCTAATTAGATCTATCTTGAATAAAACCCCATATGAACTTTGCAAAGGCAAAAAACCAAACATTTCATACTTTTACAAAGCATATTGAAATAAGACCTCACTTCATCATAGATCATGTTCAAAGTGGAGATATTAAGTTAAATTTTGCTCCAAAAAACAACAATTAGCATACATCTTAACCAACCCTCTAAGCAAATATCAATTCTGTAAAATTAGAAGGGAGCATGGAATGTGTGGAGCATCTGATATATTCTAATCCTTTAATATACTTCTTACATGATTAAATTATCTTTTATGCGTATTGAATAATTACTTGTGCTTGTATATGTGTTAAATATTTTTTGTGCATGAGAAATAAAAATTAGATACTTACTATTAGTGTCAAATCATCTAATTTTGATATGAAAATTTAAATCTACGTATTTTCAAATTAAATGGTTTGAGAATAATATGAAAATATATTTTTGATGTATGATTTATTAAAATATAATTTTTAATTAAATATATTTCTTTAAAGATTGAATTTTTATAAAGACCTTTTTGAATTTAAAAAATAAGAAATATTTTTTTGGCATATATTATTCTTCGGGTTTAAGGATTTGCTAAGATTTTATTTTATCGGCTTTTATATGCTTTATACTTATTTCCAAATTTCAAAGGAACACCTAAAACCCTAAAATTCTCAATCCTCATTTGAATTGTTCATCATACAATTACAACCCACTTTTTCAAAATTCAAACTCACTCCAAAATATCCCAATAAACTCCGATTTCCAAAACTACCATATGCAATTTTCTTTGAAGCTTTTTTCAAACATCAATAACAAGAGAGAAGAAGCAGTCCTTCAGCATCACCATTCACGAGGCAACTCCAATGGCGGAAAAAGAAAAGTTAAGCCAGCCAAAAGAAAAAGGGGAGGCCTCTGACCTATATAGCATGAGGAAAGAAAAGGTAACCATTGGCAGCAAACATATAATACCCCAGCAAACAGAACAATAAATAGTGAGAAAGTACAAAAAATAATATGAATATAGCAAATTATAGTAATGGATATGATATTAATTTAAGCATAAATAGGCTCAATTGATTACTGAAATATACAGAGAATGGTAGAGTATAATATTCATGAATTTTTGAACCTCAACCGGGTCACTTTTGTGACACTGTTTCGAAAAATACCGGTGTTAATTACACTGCCTGAGAAAATAGCAGTCCGGTTGATTTAAGAATTTCTAACCTAGACTTAGAAGGATTAAATTAGTTAATTTTATGTAAAATTATGGTGAAAATAAAGAGCTAAAAAATCTTTGGAAACACTGAAATTTTAAAGAGTGTCAAAATCGTAATTTATGGCAACTTTGGGAGCAATTTTGGAAATCCACTATCCGAGATCTAGAATTGACCCAAAACCATTTTTAATAAATAGAGCAGCTCAAAATAAGAATTTTCATTTCCCACATTGAAGGTTAATTCTTAATAGAATAAACAAAATAAATTATAGGAAGTTTCGGGGTCAAAATGCAATTAAAAAAAATTATGGGCAAAATTATAATTATCAAAAGATTGTGGGACCCACCATTTACATAAAAAAATTCTAGAAAGAAACTAAGGTGGCCGGCCAAAGTGAGTGAATGGAGTGATATTTGGTTAAAGATTATCATGAATGTTGAAATAGAAAATAAACATTTGGCAATTCTAGAAAATTCTATAATTTTCTACATTTCTTTTGTCTAATATGTATGGAGTATATAAAAGAAAAGGGAATGGATAGCTATTGAAAAAGAGAGGCCGAACCATATAAGAAGAAAATAATAAAAAAATGTTTTCCTTACCCTTCCAAAGAAACCAACCAAAAGTAGATAGAAAATTGATGGAAGGAAGAAAGCTTGTGAAGGAAATTGATGGAATTTGAAGTTTAAATCAATTGAAGGAGCAAAAAGAAGACGAAATTCAAGTATTTAAATCATGGTAAGATTTCTAAACTCAGCTATTTGATTGAATTTAAGATTTTTATGGTTTAATTAAGTAAATAATTGAGCTAATTGAGCTAAAAGTGTAAAAATGGACTAGGGTTTAAAAGGGATTATGAATATGTGTTAAGGCAGTAAATTTTAGCTAGTATTTCAAATTTTTAATGTATAAATTTAAGGTTGGTAAAAACATGAAAGTTGTAGATTAAGTTAATTTGATTTCTGCAAAAGGAATTGATTAAATTCGAAGTGAGGAGAAAGTAATTGAACAAAAACTGTGACTGACCAGAATTATATTTTCTGGAATTTTATTACTGTATTTTAATTATTTAAAATTATAGAGATAGAATTAGTAAAAGTGTTAAACATTAAAAGTGTTAATTTATGTCTTATATATAGGCTTGTAAAATTGTTTTTCAATTGGATTTATGGTTTATGAGATATTGAGCCATAAGTATAGACTGCTAGAATTGACTGATAAACAGAATATAGGCCATTGAGTTTTATTAATATGAGGACCTTAAATTTTGAATTAAAGAAAGTGGTAAACATGAAAAATATTTATTTATATATTATATAAATTTTTGTAAAATGGTTTAGTAATTGGATAAACACATAATTAATTATAGGTATGGTCTATTCGGATAAAGTTTTCAGGATAATAGTTTAATTTTGAAAATTCACTTATAAATGTACAGTGAACCAAATAATCTGAAATTTGAATATGTTATAATATCATATGTCTAGAGTAAATAGGAAAAAATAATCAAATCAATTGGATAATTATAAATTGAGTTATTAGCAAAAGAACAGAATTTGTCAAGTCAAAGTTACAGGACAGAATGCAGGGCACTATGACTAGTTATAAGACTAAGTTTAAATTAACACTATAAATTGTGTAGTAATTGGAATAAAATGAATTTTGGATATGTTAAAACTTTATATGTTTAGTTTAATTAGAAAAAATAATTAAAGCATTTGGATAAATGTAGAGAGAGATATGAGTAATGAAACATAGACTGCCAGTAAAAGTTCTTTATAGGCAAAATCTAAAACTTGAAAATTTGAGAAATTTTCTTTAATATAAGTATAAGTAATGTAATTTTATGTTAAATAGTATCTAAATTGAAATTAATTGGATATGTAAAGTTAAGAATGAATAAGATACATGATGGATATCATAAGAGATAAGGAAAAGAATTAAGGATAAAGGAAAAGGGAAATATATAAGTGATAAGATAAGGTGAGTGATGTATACATTATTATGCACATCTATGTCTTGATTTGTTAACCCAATGAACATGTTTCCTTCTTGATTAAATACTACTTTGCTATTGTTAATCATCATTTGATCATTCTTAAGATTGAAATCACCATATCCATTGATTGTTATTGATATTAAATGCCTATTGTATTTGATTGATCATGTACCCAAATGATCCCAAAAGTAAGCACACCAAATGTTTAACCGTATACTATGATATTTATTGTTGAGTTGCTACCTTTATACCAAATAAGGAAACCGTCACATGTTCATTGAAATGTATTAATACCGATTGTTAAGTAAGCCCATGAATACCGATTAAATGTCATTATATCGCAATGTTTCTAATGAATACTTGATATTATTATTGAAATCCATTGGCCTACTGATATGTGAATTTGACAGAGCTTCCTTACTGACGGGGTAACGGGTAAATATCGTCGGCAATGTGCACATAGATTTATATCAAACCCTAGATGGGAAGGGTTAATTGTCCTAGCCATAGAGCCTGATCAACCTTATGTATATGATATAAGATTGATATGAGTTATACGTGTTCATGGCCTATTATCTATCTTTTCTACATATTTCTACATGCGATGCCTATGACACCCTAAACTTATATTGCCTACCCTTTGATATTCATTTCCTTACCTAATGTTCTTTATCATTGTTACCTGTTTTAAATTCCAAAAAGGCATTTGGTGTGTAATTATTAACTTTTGACATGCAAATTTGATATACTAATATCCTTCATTTTACTTATTGACACTTGACTTCCATTGTTATATTTAGTTATCATATGCCCATATCACATGTATAATAATATATATATATGCTCACTGAGTATTTTTATACTCACCATATAGCAGTTTATAATTTTTACAGGAATGAGATAGAGAAGGCTGATTCCAAGTCAATTTCTTCTCCGACTTGGGACGTCAAGTATATTGAGATAGAATTTTATAAAGGTCATAAGTGTCAACTCTTAGAGCTTCATAGTACTTGTATAGTTAGGTGATTAAATACTATAATGATGTATAAATAGTGAAATAATTGACATTGATATAGCATTAAAAATATAATGTGATTTACTATTTAAGTTTAGTAGTGAATGACTATAATGTGTAATATTTAAAGATTGATTATGATAATGATAGTGAAGTGATAAAGATAGTGATACTGAAATTGCTAAAATGAAATTTACATGTCATGAAAGAGATTCAGAAGTGCCATGTATGTTTGTGTGAACTATGAAGTTGAGGCTATAAGGATGATAAATTATTGAGAGTGCATTCTTATTTGTTGTGAAATTGTAAATATAATTTGGGAATAGATTAAAATTACAAAGGAAATTCTGGCAAAATTTCTAGAAAAAAAATTTACAAGTAAATAATAGAATTTAAACATTAATGAATGGGTTAAAACTGAATGATTGATAATTGGATTGTTAGTGGCTTCTACGGGTTTCCAATCACCTTAGGTCTACCCGTGCCCTTGGACCGTCGTATTCCAAGGACGTGACAAAACAGAAAGAAGAAATCACAGTCATTGAAAGGTATGTCTTAGATAAAATAGTTCCCTCAAAGTTCATTAATTAGGAAATTTTTGGAGATGAGGCATATCAATTTAAAGAATGGATTGAGTTCCAAGAGTGGAGTACTTTCATGTCCATCAAAGATGTTGTCTTTAATGATTTGGTGAAGGAATTCTACAAAACCTTCACAAAAGTGAATGAGAATCTAGCTATTATAGAGTTACAATGAAGAGTATTTGAAATATTAATTGACAAATTAGGTGATGTGTTTGGCTTTCTTAAAGAGAGAACCAAGATATATGGAAATTCTAAAGTGAAAAATTGCAAAGAGTTTGATAGGTTGGAGTTTATGAAGGAATTAATTGGAAACTCCACTCTCACAGTCTTTGACATAATTAAATCAATAAATTTAGGATTAGAAGTGAGGGTTCTTCACAAATACATTACTCACTTCCTAAATCCTAGAAGTGGATGTTTTGATTACTTGAATAATGTTGATTGGTGTTTAATTTGGCATATAATGAAGAAGAAAACATTTAATTTGCCCTATATGATATTCAATAACCTAGAATTATCAAAACCAGTGGTCTATGTTGCAGAATGGTGCTCTTTAAACTATTTAGGGATCTAAAATTGAAACTGAATAAGATTGATGAGACTATATTGGATGAAGGACTTGAGGAGATAGAAGAAATATTTCTCAAGGCATACAAGTATAGAAAGGATACTGGAATTGAGTAAAAAACAAAGAGTGAAAAGAGTGAGAAAATCAAAGAAAAGAAAATGAGTTGAAAAAGGTCAAGAAAGAAAAAGAGAGCAAAAGAAAGAGTGAGAAGAAAAGAAAACGAGAGTTAATTGATGAAGAAATATATTCTGAGGAAGAACGAAATAAGAAGAGCATAAATCTGCATATTCAAAATTAGATCAGTCAGAGAAAGAAAAATTAGAAGGTGCGAAAACAAAAGTGTGTGAAGAGAAATTAGACGAGTTAGAATCAGATAAACAGAAGTCTGGCAGTCCAAAGATGTCGACTTAGATTATTTTTTTGATTAATTGAAAGCTAAAACAACCGTATTAAAACTAAGTTGTGAAATCCCAAAGCCTAAACCAGCAACATCTAAATTAACTAGCAAGGAAAAATCAAACGAAGAAAAGAAGGCTAACAAAACACAAAGAAAAATTCTAGATAACTCAGAGATTTTCTTGAATGAAATCAGAGAGATCAAAAGAGCAATTAATTCAAAAATCAGATTGAAAGTTCCTTGACAATCAAGAGAGGAGTGAATTGGTTGTCTTACAAAAATTAATGACAACTTAAAATTAATAAAGAGAAGAAGGAAAGAAAATTCACACAAGGAATTTATAGTGGTTCGGCCAAAATACACCTATGTCCACTTCTCAAGATCACATTTCACTAATTTTGATCATTTTATAGGTTCAAGATCAAACCCTAAAGTGTTTTGTCTCACACTAAACCTTACAAATATTTTACAAGAAGGCTTACACACAACCTAAAAGAATTACAAGAGATGAGAAAGAAATTATCCAATAACTTTTACCCAACTCTCAGAAATTAATTATACTTCAACAACCTTAAAGTTTTAGCAATTAATTCTCTTTACAATAAAAAATAAAAAAAAAAAAAAAAAAAAAAAACCTCAAATTTAAGCTTAAGAACACTTGAATGCTTTCAAGGTATGAATTAATGCACTATAAATAGTTATTTTTCCTCTATTAAATTCATACCAACCCATATAAATAGTCCTCAGCTTAAAAAAGTCATTTGGGTGTATTAAATGTGCATTTAATGGAAATTCACATCATTGTAACAACTATATTTTTGTCAGTTTTTCAGTTGTAGTGGCAACTACAAACAGAGTAGTGGGCATTACTAAGTAAGTAGTGGGAGCTACTTATCTTGTAGCAAGCATGACTCAGTTATACAATGAAAATTTCATGGCTGTGACTTTCAGTATAGTGGCGGTGAATTACATAGTAACAGTCACTACTTAACAGATAACGGGCATGAAGATTCATCTAAATATAGTGTTTCTATGTCTCTAACCCCAATCAGTAGCGGGCGCTACTCAACATATAGCGGGCGCTACATCTTGGCTCTTTAGACCCTTTGATTTTGGATTTAAATTTCACGGTTGTAAATGTTTGTTTAGCAGCTGTGAATTACATAGTAGTGGGTGCTATATTCTTAGTAGTGGGCGCTACACATTCAGACTCAGCTAATGGATCTTTCTGGATAGAATGTAGCGACTGTGAATAAGAGGTAGCGGCTGCTACTTACTTAATAGCGGGCGTTACATTGTGTGTAACGGGCGCTACTCATGAAAAAGACTACATTCTACAAAAAAAAAAAAAATCCTTGCAAACAAACAAGCAAACAATATTAGATAAATAATTAGTTGTTTGTTCCTATCAAAATAAGCATGCTAGCTATTCAAGGTCTAACAATCTCTCCCTTTTTTATGATGACAAACAATTTCGAAGTGCAATATTTAAAAATGTGAACAAAGAAAATTTTGTTAAAGAATTGGTACAAAACTCCCCTTGAATTTGTGCCAACAATATGTAAATCTCATTTTTAACACTTTTGCACTTCTACTCCCCTTTGTTTGAAAGCAATAAAAAAAATGATGTCCAATGACTAATTAATAAAATGAGCATCATTTAAGTGAAAGCATCATGAACTTGTTGTAAACCCATTAAAATGATTATTAAGAATATTAGTGATCATAAGAATATTTGCCCAATTCCAATAATTTTACCTTTGCCATTGTCTCCAAAGGTTACCTTTCCTCTTTTCTTCTCTTCCAAGTTTGAAAGAAGACTTGTATTACCAGTCATATGCCTTAAACAGCTACTATCCAAATACCATGACTCTTCTTTCCTTGTGGATTTCAAGCATACCTACAAATGATAAAATTCATCTATTTTTGGGTATCCAAATATTTTTGGGTCCTTAGAGGTTATTATCAATATAACCTAGATACACATTTCTAATATGGCATTTGAAGTTTGAATGATCCAATTTTCCACAATAGTGACATCTCAAGTGATTTTTATATTTTTGTTGAGATTTTGTTCTATGGTGTGGTTTGGAGTGATATTGAGGCCAATAACCATATTTTGATTTTGGTCTAGAATATGCATTCTTAGGTCTTCTAAAATGAGAGCCATGCATGACATGCCTATGTACATTTGCTTTATGCCTAGCATTTTTATGTGTAGGCATGTAATCAATGTAAATGTAAGTATGAGTGTTTGATGCATTTACAAATATAGTCTTAGATGTTGATAAGGCATTTGATGCATTTACAAATATAGTCTTAGATGTTGATGAGGCATCCCATCCACTATAGCCAAGTCCATTTTAATTATAGGATACCTTTGAGACTCAAGTATTTTATCCAATTTTTCTTTGCCATTACAAAGTTTGGATATGCAATCATTATGAGAGTCTAACTTATTTTTCAACAAGAAATTCTCATTTTTTAGCTTATTGCATTCTTAGTCTCTAAGGTTAATGGCCTTTTTCAATTCAAAATTAGATGCACTTAATTCATTTATTTCATTTTTGTAAGTTTCACAAGCATATAACACTTCAATTGACATTTCTTTCAATTTATCATATTTATTTTGCAACTTATGATATTTTAAAAGCAATGTATCCATAATTTGTATGGCATCATTATTAGATTTAAAATCAGAATTACTAGCCTCACTTAAAGATGCATTTTCTTCAATTGCCATAAAGCAAAGATTGGCTATTTCATCTTTGCTAGCTTCCTTCTCTTCATCGAAGTCACTTGAATTATCCCAAGTGGCGACAATGCCTTTTTCTTAAAGCTTTTCTTATTCTTTAATCTTGGACATTCCACTTTTATGTGACTAAATTTATCACACTGAAAGCATTTCACTTGATTACCTTTGCACTTCTCATGCTTTTCATATCTTTCAAATGACTTCTTGTTTTTTTTTTTTTTTAAGAATAAAATTTCTTATTCTTTTAGTGAGTAAGACGATGTCTTCATCATCTTCCCCTTCATCACTATCAATTGAAGAAGCCTCTTTGGAAGCAATAAGAGTTATCCTTTTATTCTTCTTTTCAATTTTGTCTTGAGATAAAGTAATATCATATTTGAGAAATTTTCCCAACAAGTTATCGGTTGGGAGGGTGCTCAAGTCATTGGCTTCCTCAATTAAAGCTACTCGTGGATAGAACTCTCAAGATCTTGCAATTGATGTATTCTTTAGAGTAATTCTTCCCAAGCTTCCTTATTTGATTTACAATCACCATTAGATGATTGTACATTTTAAATACCTTCTCATTTGGTAGTATTTGGAAGAGCTCATATTCATGAGTAAGAATTTGAATTTTCTTACCCTTATCTTGATTTGTTCCTTCATGAGTGGTCTCAAGAGTATCCTAGATTTGCTTTGCTTAAATGCAATGGGAGATTTTTTCATACTCTTCTTTACTCAAAGCACAATAGAGAGTGTTCATTGCCTTGCGATTTCTCCCATTTGCTTTCTTTCAATTTTTGGTTTGATGACTTCCATATCATCAATGGTTTTTGTAGGAACTATATAACCCACTTCAACTATATCCCAAAGATCAATGCCATCACTATCAATGTAGATTTCTATTCTATTTTTCCAATAAGGATAGTCAATTCATCGTGGATCTTCCTTCAATAATGTCGATTGTTTGGTTTACCATATGATCTTTGATCCAAGATGGTTAAATCTTTGAAAGAGTGGATTCAAAGCTCTGATACTAATTAAAAGTCCCTTGGCAACCAAGAGGAGGGTGAATTGGTTATCTTATAAAAATTAATGACAACTTAAAATTAATAAAGAGAAGAAGGAAAGAAAATTTACACAAGCAATTTATAGTGATTCGGCCAAAACACGCCTACGTCCACTCATCAATATCATAATTGAGTATTTCGCTAACTTTGATCCTTTTACAGGTTCAAAATCAAACCTCAAAATGTTTTGGCTCACACTAAATCTTACAAGTATTTTACAAAAAAGCTCACACACAACCCAAAAGAATTACAAGAGATGATAAAGAAATTACCTAATAACTTTTACCCAACTCTCAGAAATTAATTATACTTCAACAACCTTAAAGTTTTAGCAATTAATTATCTTTAAAATAAGAAATTCAAATTTAAGTTTAAGAACACTTAAATGCTTTGAAGGTATGAATTAATGCACTATAAATGGTTGTTGTTCCTCTATTAAATTCATACCAACCCAAATAAATAGTCCTCAATGCAAATTCACGTCATTGCTACTAAGTGAGTAGCAGGAGCTACTTATCTTATAGCAGTGAGTAGCGGGAGCTACTTATCTTATAGCAGGCGTGACTCAGTCATGTAATGAAAACTTCATAGCTGTGACTTTGAGTATGGCGACTGTGAATTACTTAGTAGCGGGCACTATTTAACAGATAGCGAGCGTGAAGGTTCATCTAAATATCTAAAGTACTTCTGTGTCTCTGACCCCAATCAGTAGCAGGCGCTACGTCTTGGCTCATTAGACCTTTTGAATTTGGAATTAAATTTCACGACTGTGAATGTTTGTGTAGTGGCTGTGAATTATATAGTAGTGAGTGGGCGCTACATTCTTAGTAGCGGCAGCTACACTTTCAGACTCAGATATTGGATCTTACTAGATAAAATGCAGCTGCTGTGAATAAGAGATAAGTAATTAAAGAGATACCAATAGTTATCCCAAATGGCAACAATCCTTGAAGGAGGTGAATACGAGTTTAAAGATTCTAATACAATTTCAACCTATATGCAATAATTTTTACAAGTAAATGCAAAATAAGTAATTACAGAGATAGAGTTTAGAGATTGTTTAGCCAATTTATAGTGGTTTGGAGAACAACGATTCTCCTACATCCACTTCTCTCAAAATTTACCAATTTTGAGATTCCACTAACGAAGGATTTCCACCCAACTCTTACACTTCTAATTTGTCCGAGATTTCTCTTTTACAATAGTTTTTTAGTGAGATTTCACCCAACATTCAATCTAAACAAATATTAGAGATTTGGAAGTCTCTCTAGACTTTACACAAGCTATTTGAATGAATAAAGTCGAAGTATAATAGCTAAAGACGATTGAATGTAAAGGATTTGAATAAGGAAAAAAGTGTTTAATGTAACAAAAAAAAAAATATGAGCAACAAGAGTTTAATTTCACTTGTACGCACTTGTTAGTTCTACTTTGTCCTTCAAAACTTCACCATTATATAGGCTTCAACTCTTCACTCAAATTTATGGTCATTCTGACATAAAAAGCTGCTTTTCTTAAGTTGATTTCAAGTTCCAATAGCTATAAAATCTTAATAGATACAGTTAACAATGACATGTTAACTGCCCGTAATGGTCGTTACTTAACAGGTGTCACGATGGTAACTTTCTTGGTATGTAATGGGCTTGACTTAGCTTCATCAAACTGTAATGGTCATTATGTGTTAGTAACAGGTGTAAGATTGATTTCTATTTGAATTTATCAATTTAAGCTTTTAAATAGGTAATGCTCGTTATGATATGGTAATGTTCATTACTTAGGCGTAACGCTCGTGAAGATTGAGTAACAGGGTTAAATTTTTTCAGTCTAAATTTCTTTTAAATTACACTTTAAGCGTAACAGTGGTGACATATTTGAAACGAATATTACATCTTATATGTGCAAACGTTTGAAAATATATGTTATAATTGAAATCAACATAAAGACAACAATAATTTTATAAATTAAAAATTTTAATATCTTTTAACTAATATTTAATATGACAACTAGATAATAAAAAAATTAGTTTTTTAAAAACTAATTTCCTTTAAAAAATATTTTTTGAAAAATATGCGAAAATGCAATAATTATCCTTTTAGCATTTTGTCCCTATGTTTCATTCGCTTTATCCTTTTATGGGTATAATCATTTTTGAATTTTTTTTTGTTTAAAGAAATTATTATCCATAATTGGAACCCTAGAATATTTATAGAAAAATAATAATAACAAACATGCATTATAATTTTGTTTAGCTCATGAAACTAGCTAGACCTACCAAGATAGAAATTCATGAAGGTATGAGCTAGCAGCATTTGGGAAAAGGTGAAGCAAATGGGGTAAAACTTTGTTGTATGGATGAACAAAACATTTTCACTTCACTTTGGTTTATAATAGTTGTTAATTATTGTTAATTATTAACTGATTATTATTAATTATTTAATAAAATATTAATTATTATTGTTATTATTTTAATAATTATTAAGAATAAATTTTAATATTTATTTTTTTATTTAAATATTATATTTTAACAGAATAATTTATTATTTTTATTTAAATAAATAGAAATTATTTAAAAAAATTCAAATTAAAACTTTTTTAATTTTATAAATAACAATTGTAACAAAAATAATAATAATAAAACGCATTTGATATAATTATTTGTAACAAAGAAAATTAATATTTGCCTTAAAAAATTTTATCAAATACCAATTTATCCTTACAGTTGTTTTTTTTAACAAAAAATAGGAGTTGAATCAGTAAAAGAATTGTATTTTTCATTTACCTCTCTTTCTCACCCTTTCTTTTTCAATGCAAGAGAAGAAAATAACTCTTTACTTTCCATCCCCTAATTTTTCCCCCTCCTTTTATCTTCCACCAAATAAATAAAATTCAACAACTTTTACTCGGTAGTGTAGCCCATTACTCGGTAGTGTAGCCCATTATATATATATGTGTAGCCCATTACTCGGTAGTGTAGCCCATTATATATATATATAAAGAAAATCTAAAAATCAAATGGAAAACTACAATAAGATTGTGCTTCCGACCACAAACCCTAAGAATAAATTGCCTTGTGCTACCACAAACCCTAAGAACAAAAATTCAATTACAATTTACAAAGAAGTGCAAAATACATCAGTAGAATTAGTAATTACAGGTAAATAAAAAAGAACAAATTGCCCTGATCCAGCAATGTGATGCCCAACAAAAAAAAAATCCCTCGATGTGATTTGCTGATGGGGGCTCGATCCCAAACGTGAATAGATTTACTACTAGTCCAAGTGCCCATAGACCATTGCAACAGCATTTTGACACGCACACTTGTGCCGCCATACATGCACTATAATAATATGATGAACTATTAATCTATGATTGTAAATTATTCTTTGATATGACAATAAATACTCAATAATTAATGATATTGTCGACACATTTCAACAAAATCAGACTTTTTTTAAGATTTACAATCTTGCAGAACACCCGTGATACACAATTTTCACACAAAAAAAAAGTGCAATTACTTGAAGCTCTAGGCCACTTCATCCGCATAAATCATTGCTGTGGAGATTTATCCTGAGATCATCCAAACTAGCACACCCATGGATGCTTAACCCATGTTCATTAGCTAAATGTAATAGGCATATGAAGCATAAATGTGGAGAAATTTCATTGATAGTTGCCGCGGCGCTACACTCACTAGGAAAGCTAGACAAAAGCTTCTTGAAAGATACTGCCCCTTCTTGATCCTTCTCATAAAAAGAAATTAAGTCCATTTAGTTTCAGTAATTGCAAGCATGAAAAGTATCCATTGTTGGCATCAATTGGATAATAAATCTAAATCATCCCATTGTAGATAGACAAAGTTTTTGGCATTTCCTTTTGTCAAACAAGAAACAAAAGACAACGGGAATTGATCAGAAACAAATTAACTATAATATGTGTTCCTTTCTGAACAATTCTGCAACTTGAGTGTCAATAACAACATTACTCCTAAACTCAACTCAACTTAAACTTAATCTCCAAATTGATTGGGGTTAATTACATGAATTCTTTATTTCCACTCTAAATCATTTTGAGTGACATCTTTTTATAATTGAAATACCTTTAACTCATATTATAATCATCTCTTCCAAGTTAATTTAAATTTATCACTTTCTTTCTTCCTTTCCTTTATCACAATGTCCAATTATTCTAATTTGAACTCCCTACATCTCCGCTTCACATATCCAAACATTTTAGTATCCTCGTCTTGAGAACATTCATCTTTAATATATATTGGCTTTTCATTATTTAACACTCGCTACCATATAATATAACTGGTCGAAAAGTTATACCGCAAAATTTTCCTTTCAATTTATTAAAAATCTTGCAGTTACATAGAACTTATATAACAAGCGTCCATTTCAACTTCTCAACTTTTATTCTATGGCTAACATTCTCTTAACATCCTTCATTTCCTTAAAGGATTGAGTCTGAATATTTAAAATAAGTACTTCGGAATAATATCGGTTCATCCAAACTAACACCCTCACTATCTCCACTTTGATCTTCACTAAATTTGTAATGCATGTATTTCATCATGGTTCTATTTATCCTGAAAACCCTTGAACTTCAAAGTGCTCCTCCACAACTCCATCTTTGTATTAATTCCCTCTTGTATCATATCTGCTAGCACAATATCGCCTATAAACATTATGCACCAAAAAAATTTTTTTTATATATGTTTTGTTAATTCATCCATAACCAACACAAAGAAGAATTCATTACGGACTTTTGATGCAATTTAACTGAGATAGGAAAGTTTCATGAGTCTCTTTAATTATACGTACACTAGTAGTCACTCCTACATACATGTCCTTCAATACTTATATATACTTAATCAATATCCCTTTACATTCTAACACTCATCATAAAACTTCTCTTGAAACTTTTTCATAAGCCTTCTCCAAGTCAATGAAAATCATATACAGATATTTACTGTATCTTTATATTTCACCATAAACCTTTTAACGAGAAAAATTGATTTCATAGTTGATCAATTTGATATGAACCTAAACTGGTTGGCAGAGATAGACCACAATTTCGAAGTATAACTCATGAACATAATTCCCCTGTAGTTTGAGTGATCCTAAATGTTTCTTTATTTTTAAATATGGGTACTAAAATGCTCCTCCTCCATTCATCTAACATTTCCTTTGAAGTTAAGATTTTATTAAACAATCCGATTAATCAAATTACTCGTACATCATCTAGACACTTTCATACTTCAATAGATATTCCATTGAAGCCACAGGCTTTTCCAACTTTCATCCTCTTGAAAATCTCATTCACCTTTGAAAATCTCATCCTTCGTGAAAGTTATTTTTTTCTCTATAGTCATGTGATCTATGTCAACCATATTATCACCTTAGTTATTATTAAGAAGTTCATCAAAATAACTCGTCCACCTTTCTTCAAAATTCTCATCTTTCACTAAAATTTTTTCTTGTTTATCCTTAATATTCCTTACCTGATTAAGATTTCTGCTTACCTGATTAAGATTTCTGCATTTCTTTTCTCTTGTTATTGTTAACCTGTAAATATCCTTTTTCATCTTCTTAAGTTCCAAATTTCTCATACATCTTTTCTAAATTTATTCTCAATTGAAACAGCGAAAAACATTAAGAAATGATTTAACAAAATAATATGCAGGTTCCAACTAGTTTCACTGGTGAAATCTTCTAAAATTGTACGCAGCCTATGAATATTGAGTCTTGCTTTTGGCTTCACTAGGGATTAGGGGTGGCGATATTGGATAAAACATGAGAATATGATACAAATGCAATATAAAATGAGAGGTTTTGAATTTGATCTATTATTTTGGTTTCACTGCAGTTTTTGCTTGATTATGATCAAAAAATAATCATCGTGTCAAGTTGATCCATCAATTTGAAAATATCACACTCATCTAGTTTAATATTACTTATAATGTCAACATTAAGAGAACACTCATACAAGTAAACACCAATTTTAACTTTATACTGTTTTACCACTGTATTCCACGTATTATGTAATATAATATTAGAGTAATTCTGTGTATTTCACATTTACTTCAAGAAAAATTAAAAAAAAAATTAATGATTTGACCATATAATGTGTTAAGTAGGTTGACCCAGCTTATAAGCATTGATTTGTGTTAACCTAGCATTTGTGTTAGTACTAGTATCAGATTTTACTACCTATTTAATAAATAAGTTGTGTTTGTATTTAAGTTTTTTACATGATTAGCTAAGTGCGTCAGGATTGATTTAGCCCTGTTATGACCCATAATATGGCTAATCTAAATTGTGACACATATTAGAGATAAGCCTTTAAGCAATAATAAAAGATACAAGTAGAAGGCAAACGTGATTAGCATACCTGAAAAGACATTCCAGGAGACTCTTGTATATGGTGCCAAAGAGTTTCCTTCAGCGTTCGGACATCGACTTGCTTAGAAGTCTTGTCATATTGAACTTCAATTTTATTTACCTGAATTGTCAATAGACCCCAAAAAGAATTTGATGAACTAAAATGTATTAGACAGAATTTTTGTCACAGAAAATCTTGCTTGTGAAATATTCCAAACAAAAAATTGCTAAGAAAATAAACTATTGTTGGTTTGGTTATAACACTGAAGATTAATTAGAAATTGGTTAATTTTCTTTCTGACGAGGAAATAATTCTCTGTTGACTGATTCTCTTATATATAATGTATTCCAAACCATAATTAAACTATATACTAACCTGGCGAGGCTGAGAAACAAGTGTGTTGGGGTCCTCCACATCACAATAAGTGTTTCCATCGTCAAACTCGCCACCAAAAACACTTCCATCATCCCAGGATGGTATTGCTTCAGAATCATCTGACTGCTGCCTTGGTTCTTCTGAAAATTAAGAAGGTTGATTATGCACACTGTGGTAATGTACTGCGTTAACATATCATGAGGACATTTTTTACTGACTGAAATAAATGAGCAATAGCCATAACATTTGAAATGCAAAAACAAAATCTAAATTATAAATCCAAATCTTAATGATAATTTAAGGACATCATGGCAAAATAATAATGAATTGATAGATTTTTGTTCATTAATGCTGCAAGAGCATGCTAATAGTTCATTGGATTTGGAAGGAAATGATGAAAGCTTTAACTTTGCACAGCACAGTCTGGCAAATGAGAGACCTTAAAATTTATACAGCCAGAAGCTGAGAATAAAAAAAGCATATTTCCTGCAAAAGCAGGAGATAAATAAAATAGAGAGCACTAAAACACATAATACTGAGGAAGATAATTAACTTGATTCTTGTGTGAATGCTACTTTCTTCAGGTTGCTAGTTTGTCTTGATACATTGTTAATGTATCATCATGCACAGATTCTTTTTTCTACATGCATCAGCGATTATCAAATTTACAGGGGAAAAGAACTGACCCCAAATAATAAAAGCAAGAAAAAGCCATAATTTACTAGGCCAAATCTTTTGTCCGAGCTCAAACAATTTTGGCAGCCATGAAAAACTGTGACTAAATGTGTATCTTTTTCTTTGAATACTGACAGAGAGATAAAACTGAAATTGAGGGAATACCTGTATCTTATGAATCTGTAATATGGATAAAAGCGTTTCTATTCATATGGAACTTATTCAGTTTCATTGGTATGGAAGTTTTCTAAAATCCTAGAATATAATTAAATCTAGAGAATCAAACAACCTGATCATGTAAAATCCATGGACTTGAAAAATCAGTCATTGATATGCAAACCAAATCCTTAGAATTAAATAACAGTTGTGGAATTTAAAAAAAAATGTAAAATCCCTCATCTTACTGTGAGATCTCACGAGTCATAACTATCAAATCCCTCATTTTTCGGAGACTTCAGTAAATAGGAGGTGTTTGGGTGTAAATGGAATTTTGGAAAACAGAGTTTTAAAAACGCCGTTTCAAAATAAGCTGGTATGTCTAACTTAAATTTTTTCTGTTTTTAAATTTCAAAACGGCATTTTGAATTAATCTATCAAACACTCCAAAAACCCATTTAGCATTTTTAAAATTTTAAAACGACGTTTCATATCCATTTTAACAATATCCAAACACCCCCATAATCTATTTGTCAAAATTCATGAATTCTCTTCATTTGTCTATACACTGTAAATCTACAATTTTCTATTCCCTCCCCAAAACCATTGATACCAGATTCCCAACCAATCCCTTCTGTTTGGAATTTACCAAAAATGTTTCTTCATATGAATATGAATTTATTCAAAAGGAAAAAATTATAACAATTTTCCAAATTATGATTACGCAAGCAGCTGAGAGTTAAGGTGGACGGTGGAAACTTGGCATTTTACCAAGAAGGTAAGAACATACAAAGAACTGATCAATTACCAAAAAAGAATGAAAATCTCTGTAGTTCTGCTGCTTATGTTGGCATTTATGGCATCTGAATATAGCATTACCCGAGACACTAAAACCATGACAAATTACTGTTATAAGCTAGATATGCATATGATTCTTATGCTTGTCCTGGCAACAAGGAGATCAATAGAAATGAAATCCTAGCTGGGACATTTAAAAGAAAACTTTAATGTTTTTGAGATGAAAAAAAAATACCTGGGGACATTTTAGCTCTCTTCCCAAGGCACTACAAGCAAAACGATATTTCATCAATGATAAAGATAATAAATATCATCTCAGTTGTATACAATCCCATAATTATTTCACTATAATTACCATTATATTAGGTAGAAGAAATAATTTAACAAGGTTCTCTGGTTGATATTGGCAACCTTCTGGCAGTGTTGTGTTGCACGGTGCTCTAGTTGCAGGTAAAAGTAATGACTTGGGATTTTTTGGAGGGGCAAAGACATCTGGCATCTTTTCATCCATGGCCTTTGTGAAATCAATATCAAGTTCTGCTTGCTTCTTATTCTTGGTTCTCTTTGTTGTTATTGGTGATGCTTTTTCAGTAGTAGAATGATCTTCTGAATCTATATAACAATTTCTACATTATAATTCTGCAAAGTCATCTGCTTGGTACAAACCAGTTATAGTATTAAGTGGGTCTTTGGTAAAACTTTTTAATGTAGTTGTTAGCTTTTTTATACAACTGTTAGCTTTTGATTCCCAACAGCTGCATCATAGCATTTTGTTACTAACAACTATTAGTTGTTATGTTGCTGTTATATAATTGTTA
Source organism: Aleurites moluccanus (assembly GCA_948193065.1). Taxonomy (NCBI): domain Eukaryota; kingdom Viridiplantae; phylum Streptophyta; class Magnoliopsida; order Malpighiales; family Euphorbiaceae; genus Aleurites; species Aleurites moluccanus. The sequence continues at coordinate 24,388 of CANXYC010156998.1, read as the reverse complement.
AGTAGTCAAATAGCTGTTGTTTGCAAAAGTTTAAAATCGAAACTTTTTTTAAAAAGCTCCTGCTTTTTTAATTAAAAAGACTAAATTATCTTTTAAAAATAATAATTAAATAAAAAAGTAAATATTGATACTTATCATAATAACAACTAATAACTAATAATAATTTTACAAAACACCTACAACAATCAGTTATTAGATAACAACTATCAGCCATCAATTATCAGTTAATAGCTATGATACGAACAGATAAACCAAACGAGACCTAAATGAACTATCCTAAACCTTACCTTTAGCTTTCCGATACTTCCAATGATCAAGACCTGCCCAAGCATTTTCTTTTGATGTGAATCCCAAACTAAAAAACAAGTACCTGTCAACTTTCTCAAATCTATTATCCACATCAGAGCTACGAAAAGAAAATGATTCATTTTCCTACAAGAATTAATCACAAATTGTCAAGAGAAACTTCATTTAGTTCTTTAAATAACAAAGACAAAACAAAATATGTAAATGTAGTGGTGAATGCTATAGTAATATGGTGTAAACCTCATGAAAACTTGGTAAAGATGTATCGGCTCCATTAGGGTCATCATCAACAATACTCCTTTGATCATCATGTTCAAAAGTCCAAATCCCACTATCCTCAAATGCATTAACATCGAAATCAACTTCTTCATGACAAGTTTCATCATCAATCTCAACCTGGTGACAAGATTTCTGGAGAGAAGGAAAAATGTCTAATGTCCTTTTATTATCTTCATCAAATTGATTGATTATGCTTCCCAAAGTTGGGGAAATTTCATGCTTTGTTTGCATGTTCAATACCATCTGTTCAAAGAAATCTGGTAAATTAAAAAACAAATGGTTGGTGGTAATTGAAACAGAATTAACTATTTAATTTTGAACACAAGACAATGGAACAGTAACCAGAAACTCCATTTATTACAAAAGCAAATACACCAAACCTCTAGCAAAAGAAAGATCAACCGCATCCTTTCTTTCATGTTGATTTTCACATGTTGTGAACTTCCCAGGTACTTCCTGTGAATCAAAGAGCACTAGACACCCACCATAGACTCCAAGGTTGTTCAGTAAAAGACCCTTAGCTCCACCATCAAATTTTGCAGATGTTTGATGATATAATGGATCCACCACAAATGCAACTGAAAACCAAATGAAAATTCCATCGTTAACTGCATTTTAACTCCCATGGTAGAAACAACGATGGCATATGATGTGTGATCACCATCAAACTTCTTCACATTAAGAGCCTCAAAAAATGATTCCAGTGTTGACAAAGGTGAAATCTGCATGTATTAACTTCTATTAATTTGTATTTTTAGAAATAATGTTAGTTTAAAAATCAGAAAATGATCAACCTTTCTATCTATCTCTTTTTTGGAATGACCTTCCTCTTGTGCATTGTCAATGTTGCCACTCTCCATAATAGCATCTATTATTACAACACAATATTAAGAAATCAACAACACAAAAGGCACATGAACAACAATGTATTTTGATGCTACAATGCTGAAACTTAAAAATGGATTAACAACAATCAGCAACTATACTTACAACAGACAAAGGCCAAATAAGACAAATGATGGTAGGCATAATATAATTTCAACAAATCTTTACATTTCATATGGTCCACTAAAAGCAATTCAGTTAAAATGCCACTTCTCTCAATTGTGGAAAGCCTATCTCAAATGGACAATCTTCCATAAAAGAATGAGAAACTGCTACCTCCCACAATTCAATGATAAAATGAAAAGAGAACTAAAGGTTTTTACAGGCCAATAAACCTAACCTTCTTCATTTTCTTGACCTGCTCTATTAATCCCACCAAGGACTTTGTATGCTTCTGAATGCACTGAATCCACCCGTAATGGGTAAATTTTAACTCCAGCTTCAAGGGTGCAACTGGCCTGTAAAAATTCAAATGCAGTGAATATATGTGCATATTTGGTGCAAGTTGAAAGGATACAAATCCTAGAACATAGAAAAGATTGAAAAGCAAATTTAAACATGTCTTACAAATCCAAATTTTCATCATTGTTCTTGGCTTACTTTAGAGTTTAGTGATTCCCCATATATATTGACATACAATGTGCACTTGGAATATGCACTAATGAAAATCATGCTTCAAAAATAACATCCAGACATGACAATAGCAAGACCACTTTTCTCTGACTAAAGGGTACAGCCACTTCTAAGGCCCGGAGGGTTTGAGCATGATAGTTACGCTTCACTGAAGTTATGCTTGGCTGGAGGAAATGGACTATTCACTAGAGAATAAAAGGAGGAAAAATCTATATCTGAGGTTGACATCCACCACGGAATGTGTCAGATCATTCATAAGCCTCGCCTAACACCTAGAAAATTTAGATTTTTTTTTTTTATTAGCAAAATAACATTACAATTAATCATAAATGAATGCATCAGTCTAGAGTGGGCTCTAGCCAAGTTGGGGCTGATTGAAAAAATACAATATCAGCTGCAACTTTTAGACTGAGCGATTCTGTATTAGGGTGTACAGTTCAGGCTTCTTTAACGACATGCAGTGTTTTCAACACTTCAAATATCAATAATTTAACATCTTATGATCTTCAATCACTGAATACAACACCAATAGCCCATAGTTTATTTGCTTGACCAAGTCAACAAAATTATTAAAAAAGTCTTATTTCATTGTCCAAACTCCTAATCTAAAATTTCACTCAGCTTTTCCTTAATATACTTCTAAACATACATTCATTAGACACAAAAGCGAAAGTGATTTCGTTCAACATTTATCAATTTCAGGTTCAATCCAGATCTATAATTTTCTGCCAAAATAAATTAACATGCATAACAGCATGTAAAATAAAGTGAAAAATGAACTAAAATAAGTAGACCTTTTGAAAATTGGTCTCGACATCCTCTTCTTCTTCAACCTTGATAATCTCGCAAAGATAGTCTATCAAATTCAATTCCCATGTGATCTTTTGATTTATTTTCTGCAAAGTTAACAAAAGTAACACAAATTCAAAACCAAATTACAAAGTCCAAAAACAAAATAGATCATCAAAAAAACTATTCAAAGACAAAGTGGATGGGGTAAAATGAACATTTTCACTGGCGAGCTTGATACAATTGCGGAAGAGGTCGGATCTGCTGCTTGTCAAGGCAAGGATCTGGATTTTGGCCAGGTGGAGGCGTAGTAAGGGTGGAAATTGGCTTACGGCGGATAGCAGCGGCACGGGCGGCGCGCGCCTGAGCGCGCTCTACCTTATCGTCGTTGGAGCCTAAAAAAAGGAAGCAGTTGGGGATTGGATTCTGGGTAGTCTCTGCTTTAGGGATGGTTAGGGCTTAGAATGTCTGCCATTTTTGAGTGAAATAGATGGATTGATTAATTCAGAGAGAATTGGTTTTCTGAGGACTTTCCAGTTTTCCTATTTTTCCCTCCAATCAGTGTTTTGAATTTTGCTGGGGACAGTCTTTTTTATTATAATATTTGTATACATATTATATAATATATATATATAAATATAATATGTTTAGGCCTTTCTTCTTGGGAAGCCCAACGGGCCTGTATGTATAGAGCCCCATCTTAATCTACCAAACAATTCAACATTAATGTTTAGTGTTGGTTCAAAAAGGCTGAAATTAAAATTAAAATTGAAGGTCCAATTTTAATTTTAATATTTGATAGCGTTAAGAGTTCATTTGAAACAAGAATTTGAAATTAAAATTTTTAATTCTAATTATAATTCTCTAAAATTAAATAAAAAAATTAAAATTATAATTAAAATTGAATAAAAATTAGTGGTAGCAATGGGATGCCGACGGAGATAATGGTGGTGGTGGTCGACTACTACCAACTGTAACAATGGGAACTATTTGCAATGATAGTGGTGGTGGCGGGGACGACAGCAATGGACAGCCAACACTGGTGCCACTAGTGGTGGTGAGGGTGACGAATCATCGACGGTGACATCATTTCAATAACTTGAATCTTGGTACCTACCTTTACCAAGAACACTTTGATGGATTAGGTTTGAACAAAAAGAACCACTTTGATAAAGAATCTAAGTTGCAAGTAAGACACTTGTGGACAATTTAGAGGCACCACACCTATGCTGCTAAGAATTTAATTTTGTAGATGTATTTTGCACTTCAAGAGATGATCTCTACTTTAGTATTTGACTTGTTTTCGTATGAGATATTTGGGCTATAAATGACAAAGAGTGGTAGTCAAACCGACCAAATTAATTAAATTGAAACCAATTAAAAAATTATAGACTATTTACAAAATAAATATCCTAAACCAGTTTCAGTTTAGGTGAATTTCTCGTATACAGAGAATTTTACAAAACTGATTTATATTATATGGAATATAACTCTACAATTTTTATGTTTTGCGTTTTTTTAAATTTCTTCTCTAAGGATATGAAAACTGAGTTACAAAATTATGTTCACAGATAGATATTTAAATCCTCAAAATCTTTATAGAAACTAATTGAAGCTAAAACTAAAATTCAAATTAAATCTCAAAGGCCCATGAGTATTTAAATGCTATGAGCAATCAATAATAACATAAAACAATATAAAAAATCAAACACAGACAATGTGAATAAATTTAAAATACGTATTTAACTCAGTAAAACATGCAAAACAAAACTAAGGTATTATTTATAGTTCAGAGAAATGTTGAATTTGCTTCATGGTTTCTGTGCTAGATATCTAGTTCTAATTGGCCCAATATTTAATTCAAGTGATAATTGAATATGGTTAATATATGATGAGAGTCTATAATTTAATTGTGGCTAATTTTAGTCATTTTAATTATGATAGTAACCAATATATTAATATGTATAATGTATTTATGTTCTTAGTGCTCTCATGTTTTTGTCTTCCATTCATAAAAAAAAAAAAAAAAAAAAAAAAGGAACAACCTAGAGAGTGTTGCTGAATGAATTTGGGAAATCCAATAGAACAAAAGGGTAAACGTAAGGTGAGGGTGAAAAACTAGAACAAATATATTAAGACTTATATATATATATATATATATATATATATATATATAGTTATTAGAATTAAAGTTAAAAAAGATTGTAACAAAAAGGAAGAAATATATTACATAATTTATTGTAATATTAAATTCAAACATAAAAATTATATCAAGAAAGCAGCGACTCACCTGCACCTTATTACATAATTGGTTGCACCGTAAATGGCACAACTGGTGGATACCTTGTGCTATCTTTGCCTTTACAATCTGCACAGTCAAGCCTCATGCAACAGGACAAAGCTTTTCCTTTTCATCTTTGATTCAATAATGCTCTTTCAAGCCAATAGTACATTCTTTATATAGAAATATTGGAATATTATTATTAGCCATTAATTAGATTATTAAATTAAGACTCTGTATTAAATGCTTAATTAATTAATTAATTATATGCATGAAGGCTACAATGGCTTAGACAGTAGCAGCTGCCTGGATTGAAGGGCTGATGTGCCAAAAACACATCAGTCTCTGCTGTGTTGGCTTTTTAAAATCTAATGGTCTAAATTTAACATACTTCTAACATATATTTTTAGATCCATTTAATTTTTGTTTTATACAAAAAATATATCATTGGATTCGTTATAAAAAATACTATAGTATTACGATTTTTAAGAAATTTTTTAGGCACTAAAAAGCCAACACAACAAGAACTGATGTATTTTTGGCATATCAGCCCCTCGACCCGGCTTGCTTCGTAACTTCAGTCAATTTCCTATTTCTCAATGTGCTCTTTACTTTTTCTCTCAAAAGGAAATGATTTATATATAATAACGGGTCTGTAAATCAATGAATAGAAGAAATATAATAAAAAAAACTATAGCAAAAATAAATAGGAACAAAATCTATCAATTTGGATGCTTAAGCATTGAACACCAAAACAGGAAGGAAAAGAAAAAAAATTAATTAATCAAGTATAAATGAAGAATAAAAATCAAAAACCATAAATGAGGTGAAAGTGGGCGTGGTTGCAGTGATGAGGAATCATATAGGTGCTTTTATGGCAGGTTTCTCCAAAACCATGAATGGGTTATATTCGGCTAAGGAGGCAGAAGCTACTGCGCAACGTGAAGTTCTAATATGGTTAGCTGGTACTACATTCAACAAGTGATTATAAATACTTACCTCCACCATGTTAATATATTCCTCCAATCAGATAAAAATATGCATAATAAAAAATAATATTATTGTCTTTACGCTAGATAAAAAAAAAAAAAAAAAAAAAAAAGTCTTTTTAATTAAATTATTTAATCACTAATTTATTGAGTGTATAGCAAAAATGTATACACAGCTAAGTTTTTCCCAAATGAGAAAATACTTACATTAATTATATACATCCATTCAATAAAATAAGAATATGTACAATAAAAAAATAATATTATTATTTTTTTATAGATAAAAAAAAAAGCAAAAAAGTTATTTTAATTAAAATATCTAATAATTAATTTGTTGGATGTATAACAAAAATGTATTTTTTTTATAGAAATGGATGTTATTGTAACTATAAAATATATAAGAGATTTTTTTAAAATAATTTATATAAAAATTATTTTAAATTTAAATAATTATATTTACATATTTTTTTATTTAATTTATATTCAATTCATATATATTTTTTTGTTTAATTTATTTAATTTATATTTAATTAATAACATATATTTTTTTTATTTTAATTAATTAATATTTAATTTATCATTTTTTTTCAATTCATTTAACTTATATTGAGTTGATTACAAAATTGGTAAAACATAATATTTTTTTATCGATTAAATATTATTTATTAAATTATAATTACTCTCTTTAAATTAATAAATTATTAATTTTTTAATTAATTAATACCTCTTTTAATTAATAAAATTTATTAATCTCAACATTATTTTATTAATTTTTTAATTAATTAATACATCTTTTAATTAATAAAATTTATTAATCTCAACATTATTAATTTATAGAGGTTTTACTGTATTTGATTAAATAAAATTCTATTTTCCCCTAAAAAAATTAATAATTTTTTAAAGATCTAATAATAGTATCATCATCTTATTCATAAAATTATGATCCAATTTGGTTTTGCAGAGATATACATTAACCCGTTTCTGCCTCAAAGACTAATCTGCTTTTAGTTCAGATTGAAGATCCCATGTTTTCGTCGAGGTTTCTGTTGGCCAATGTTCAAACTTAAAACTCAGATTGTTTGTTAATAAATTTAAAGTTGTTCTTCTCATAATAAAAGAAAATAAAAAGTTGAAGGTAAGGTTTGATGTGAAAATGGAAGATGATAGTCACAAATTCTTGATTATTGCCAGATGGAAGCATCATGACAAACTTCAAATACTCTAAATAGAATACTTTTTTTCTGTGATTAACGCCATATATTTTGCATCAAACCACTAATATTGCAAAAGAAAACCAAAAGGAGTGAAGGATAGCCTGTCAATCATCAATAAGCAACAAGCATACAACATTCAAACAGTTAAGAGAAGTAAGGCATGCTAGAAAGATGTTCTGATTCATTCTTTCTACTAATACATTCGTTCCAAAAGAATTGTTCGTTCAATAATTGGTATTATAGAAATAGATGATCATGTCCATAACCACTACATGATGGAAGTCCATTATTATGCATTATTTCCATTCTTCTTTGTTAACATTAATGCATATAAGCTTGCTTGTAATAATTAGTATATCCGCAACACTAGTTAGTGTTTCTCATCAAGTATGCTACAATGCATCCCAATATAGCTCCAACAACAACCTGTGCCAAACGGATAAAAAGGTAATCATATACCTGAAGGTCAAAATCTTAAAACACTTGTTTAGCAAATTTCTCTAAGCTAAGCAAGTTATAGTGATACATGAACGAAGTGTTGCTCATCCTTTTACGGCAAAACACAACTTGGGCCTCTAAATTTTTCTTAATTTATCAATTGAATCCCTAAAGGTTTATTTGTTTTCATTGAATCCTCTGACTTTTTACTTTTTACACATATTAAATGATTATTTTACCACCATTAGAGAAACTGAGAAACACAAGTGATGAATGTTACAAAGATTTTTAATGCCGACTCATAATCCAACTAGGATAATACTTTTAAAAATAAATTTTAATGAAAAGAAAAAAACCAATACCATATTAGAAAAGGTGCACAATCAACCCCAAATTCAAAGAACCCTAAATCATGACTTTGATTCTTCTTCTTCTCCTTCTTGTTGGTTTCTGGGTCTTTATCTTCTTTCTCTTTATCGAATCCTAACTTCTCTGTATTACAATCATGGTTATTAAATCCAGACCGGACCAACTGATTCAACCGGAAAAATCGAAGACCGGTTGAGTAGCCGATTCGGTCCACCCCCAAAAATCAGCCCTAAAACTGGTGATCCGACTGGATAACCGACAACCTACACCGATTTTTCTGGATCATAAAGTTCTTTTTTTTTTGGGCGTTTTAGCCCAAAACGGCACCGTTTTATATGCCTCGTTTCTCTCCTTTTGTGTGGGCCCAAACGTGTTGTTCACTCAAGTGTCACTTAGCATTTATATTACCTTCGTTTTAGCTTTGTATTTCTGATGTGAGATGAGTTTTTCATTCGTCAAGTTATACCTTTGGCAAATTTGGAATTGTATTTTTTTTTAGTTGCTTGATCAACATCTAATGATGACTAAACATAAACAAAACAAATGTTTAGTTTGAGAGGGAAAGAGGAGTCGACATTGGAAATATAAATTTGAAATGTAGACCTGCACTAATGCGGGCTTATGTAAATTTGAAAAGATGATTCCATTCAATTTCAAGCTAGTAGGAATGTCAAGAGAATGCTATTGAGAGTTCTTGTCACTTCAGGAGGGGAAACAAAAGTCCAAGAATGCGTATTAAGAATTCTTGTGAAAATATTACTGAAGAGTAAATTATTGGGAGAAATGACTCTAACATTGGAGAGGGACAAAAAATTTGTTTCAAATTGTTTTTTAATCTTTTACTTAAAAGTAAAACGTGAAGTAAAATCTTTCTATTAGTATTATAATTAACATATATATATATATATATATATATAACTTTATATGTATGAATATAAATAAGTAAATATATTAAATTACAAAATAAAAATATAAAAATTAATAAAAATTAATAAAAATTTGGGTCATTATAATATGTAATATTAATTATAATACTAATAGAAATATATTTCTAATTAAATTCAATTAAAAGTTCAAAATTGACTAAATAAACTAAACAAAAATATTTTTATTTAGTTAAATTAAATTAAATAAATTTGACTTATTTATTAAAAGTAATTTAGCTATTTAGTTAAATAATTAGACTTATCAATGAAAATTCTTTTATAGATAATAAATATTTAATTATATAGTTATTTTATTGTTTAATTTTAGTTATATATGCAATATATTTATTTTGAATATATAGATAATAAATGTCTAATTATACAGTAAAATTTATATTTTTATATTATATAATATTAATTTAATTACTCCCGATTTTATTCCAATTCAACCGGACCTTTGACTCTCTACCTTCACCGGTTCTTTAACCGGTTCAGATATGAGAACATTGGTTACAATCTTATAAATCATCTTTATAGCCTTTTGGGGACCTGCTCTATCCAAAAAGGCAAGTGGGGTGAGGGTTCTTTGAATTTGGGAATGAGTTTTTTATAAGTCATCATATCATGTTACCGTAATATATGGTGTCGTTTTTATTTTTATTTTTTTGCCTTACATTAAATTCATTTTTAAAAGCATATTCTATGTCAGCATTAAGAATCCTCATAACAGTTATCATGCGCTTTTAATGCACATGTTTCTCAACTCCTCTGATATCTGTGAAACAATACTTTAATGTGTGTAAAAATATAAGTTGGAGGGTTTTACAGACAAATAAATATTTAGGGGCTCAATAAACAAATCAAGGAAAGTTCATAGACTCCAAGATGTGTTTTGCCTTCTGTTAACTTTCATGTCATCAAGATGGGAATGCATAATCTTGTCAGCAGATCTTGAAAATAGGACAGCACAGATTTCAATAGAATTGATGACCATGTGACTACAATGGCCTTTTTGGTATCAATTTTTGTAATTGGGTTTTTGTGGTCTTGTACTAGGAAATTATATCTTGGAAAACAGGTAGATGAAGCAAAAACCATTTGTAAATATATTTTAATAGTATAATTTTCTTTGATAATTGGAAAACAAAAATCAAATACCAAAACAGAATTGATACCAAATAGGTTTCAGCTTTTTACCCTAAAAGGCAATGTGCCAATGAACTTAGAATTCCTTGGATTTTGGGTTTTATTATTTTGCAAATAAGCTACTCAAGTGCATGAAAAGTAAAACTATTGCTTATTTGCTTTATCATTTAAGTTATCATAAGGTCACATTTCCCAACTTTTTCTGCCTATTTTTCAATTTTAGTGCTATTTGTAATTCTTTTTCAGGATCCCTTCACATTTCTCTCACATAGTCCAATGTTATAGTAATTTGTCTTCAGCATGAATATAAAAGTTTGTGGCTTTTGATCCCCTTTCCCCTTTTTTGGCTGACAATTCAATTTTGCAACTATAATTTTGCAGTGTATAAATTAAATAAGTCATCTTCACAATTAAACATGTGAACCTCCAACAGAACATGAGAAGCAAAAGGCACATCACTCTTTTTTAAAAGCAAAATGTAGTTAAAATGCAGCAAACCTGAAGTGGAGTGTGCCCAAGTAATTCACGCAAAGGTCTAACACTAGATAATGGATGTTCTGGAGGAAACTCGCAAACAATTTGATTCAGCAACTGCAATTCAAAGGAAACAAAAACATGAAATAACCATGCTGAGTAGAGCATGTAAGAGATGATATGTCTGATTATGACAGAATGTACTTTCAAGGTACAGAAAAAGGCAACAGGCTTGCAGGAATATGCCAAGATAACTTACTTCAGCTTGCCGACCAGCATGAAGTCTGACTCCTGAGGCATCATACATCACCTGCAAATAATGAAACCAACAAATCATGCCAGCCTCGGATGGAAACTATAATTTTTTCCCCTGTTGTTTTTGGATGAATGTAATCAAGTGATTTCATTAGCAGTCACAATAAAAGAGCTTTTAAAGCATTTTATGTAGGTAGTGCAACATTTAAACTCGTTTGCAAAATATAAAATGAAAATGATCGCTAAATGAAGCTCAACATTCATGTCTAATGGAGAAATAGATATTTTTCATCACCACTTGTATTTCAAGCACCAAGATAAAGTAAATTCTATTCCATAACAAAGTAATTGCCCAAAAAAGAATAATTTAATAATCCAGCAAAAAGATTGGAATGCTAAAGTTTTATGAAAGATCCAATTCAATCAAACATTTCAAAGTACAGAAATCCTAATTCAAATCAATAAAAAAAGAACAAACATTTAGATTCAGAGGACATCTGGATGAAACAGTTAAAATAAATAACAAACTCTAATTATTATCCAAAACAGCAAAAAGTCATGCCAATGCATTAAACTCATTCTACCACCAAAAGGGGAAATTTTGAGAAAAGTGCATACAACACAGGCCAAGACAACTGCAATTGCAAAAGTTGGTGATCCTGTCCCTTCTTGTAGACCTACAGCCATTGCTAGAGCTGTCACCGTTGCAGAATGTGAAGATGGCATTCCACCAGAATCAAGCATCCTTTTAGAATCCCACCTTTTTTCTTTAAACCTGAGCATCTAGGAGAAACATATTGCAAAACTAAGAATGACAAAATGACTTAAAGCATCTGAAAAATCAAGAAATGAATTATGACATATTCACAGACAACAATAATACCAAATATATTTAGTTAAGTCATATAATCAGCCCAAGCAATTTGATAAAATCACTTCCCCCTCCAGCAAAGGGACTTGAGATTAAATCCATTCTTTGGGTGGAGAATGAGCCAACCCTTTGGAGCTGGATAAATGAATGGCAATAAGAGAAACTGAAGAATGAGTGCATGTGCACTTTACTTTATAATTACAAGTCCAAAAAAGATGCTGACAATGTTATACCAAAAGAAAGGATATTTAGATTTAGACCATAATATAGATGCTTCGTCTCCTCCCAACATGTCAAAATCAATGACACGACAGTGAGACTGAAACAATCAAACGATAAGTTCTCAGTATCTAAAAACCTCAAAATCTTGATGTTGTATATGAATAGGAAAAATATGAAAAGAAGACTTATTCTTTAGTAAAATCTACCTGAATCATAACACACGTGCTGGGGTGGAACTATGCACAAGCATGGGGCCCATGGACCCTCCAAGCTTTGCAAAATTCAGTTTTCCACCCTTAAAATTTTTATACTTTTCAAAAGTAAACACATTGGCCCCAAAATTTTCAGATTTTAGTCTCACTCATAATTTTTATACATTTTTTCAGAAATATACACACTAGCGCCTTTAAATTTTTCAAAATTTTATTTATTACATATATATTTCATACATTTTTCTTTAGAAACTTAACCATCAAATTCTCTTAAATTTTTATTTGTCATTTACATTTAATATATATATATTTAGAATTATTATACATCGAAATTAGAATTTTATTCACATTACATTTTTTTTTTCCATCATCTTTACTTTTGGCCCCATCAATTATTTTCAATCTAATTTCGCCTCTGTACAAGTGTTATGTTTGGTTGGTTAGATTTCTTAGTGGAAATCAGATTCATAATAGCATATCAAAACTTATTTGATATGAATTTGGAATACTTACTACAAGTAATTTCAAATTCAAGTCCTTTTCGACTTCTTTACTACTTGAAGAAAAATCCTTTGAAGGTAGCATTCTCAAGCATTTCTATGGCTAGACATCTTTACTCCCTCAATATTATTATAAGCACCAAAGAACTACAAAAATAAATCTAAAATCACTAAATAATCCTACGATGCTTAAGCAAAGCAAAATTTCCTCATTAAATCCCATTTCTTCAAATGGAAGCAAACCAAAGCTTATTAATTTTCACATAAAATGCAGCAAATTCAGATAGACATTTCAAGGTCTTATCTCTACTCAATTACCACAATACTCAAAAACTGGCAACAAATATTACGAATTGGAATTGAAATTAGAATTCTTCAACAAATAAAATTAAATGAAATGGAAAAGAAGAAAAAAAGAAACAATTGATTGAAATTCACGAACCAGTTGGTAAAGATCTTAAGGAACTGAGCAAGAGCGCAAGCAAGGAAGGCAGAGAGGAGAGGGAGGTTGTTTGGTAACAGAGATAATGATGAAGATGAAGCCGAAGAAGACGAAAACGACATCGTCGTTTGAGCTGCCTTTCTGGACAGCGCATCTCTTACCGTCAAGACTTCGTTCATGGTGATCTGAGTACGATCTTCTGTTTGTAGGGAAACTCAAATAGAAATACAGAATGGAATCTATGGGTATGGGTCTGTCGTTTTTCCTACGGCTTCAGCTACCTTATTACACGGGGAACAATAGTTACAATATAAAAAGAAGGAAATGAAGAGGAAAAAAGACTTAATCTTTGGCCGTGTGGAAAAGTACAGGTTGGGGCTGCAAGAGTTACAATCAAGGCTATCATAAATGTCCGGTCTTAGAATGAGTAAAAGGTTTTCATATCTGGTTGGGTCTTAAAATCATTAAAATAAAATATAATGTCCCATTTACTATGTTTTTTCACACTTTTTTAAAATATGTTAACTTATTTTTTATGATTATTTCACTGTATTAATATATTTTTTTGTCTAATTTTATTATTAATCAATTTTAAAATAATTACTAAAAATTATAAAAAAAATAAAAATACTCATACTCTTTATTTTTAATTAATTATATTTTATTTTTATTTTTAAAAAAATATTTTGTTGGGTTAAAAAATTTATTTTCATATTTTTTAACAAATTTAAAAATAAAAAATAAATAAAAATATTTTTTATTTTTTATTTTAAAAAATAATTTAAGAAGAAATAAAATTATTTCTTCTTAAATTTTTTAATATAAATAAAAAATTTATTTTTATATTTTTGAAAATTTCGAAAATAAAAAGTAAGAATATTTTTTTAAAAAAAATATTTTTTTTATTTTTTATTTTTTATTTTTTAAAAAATAAAATATATATTTTTTTTATTTTCAAAGTTGTCAAAAAATCTAAAAATACATTTTTTAATCCTCAAAAAAAATTTAAAATAAAAATAGAATGTAATTAATTAAAAATAAAGGTTAAAGGCATTTTTATTTTTTTATCCTTATTGATAATTTTAGGATTAACTAACAATAAAATTAGACGAAAAATTCTAATAATATATTGTGACATTTATCAGGGGGAGTTAATATATTTTTAAAAGGTCATGGAGAAGTTAATATATTGGGTGAGGAAAAATCATAATTAACCCAATAAAAAATTATAAGTTAAATATTCAATTGAAATCTATAATTAAATTAAACATATAATAGATATTATATATAATATACTATAATTAATATTATCTAATGATCTATTTAACCCTCAAACAAATAGTATTGGATCTCTTCAGTTGGGTCTAGTCAAATTGATGATTTTAGACTTGCAAGATAAGGAGAAACACATACATCAAAAGAGTTAAGTCAAACCTTGATAAAGACACTTTGATGTTTAAGAATACTCTCTTGAAACATGGAGTTTATGAGTTTGAGTTATATAAGTAGATTCTGATATTAGAAGATGTTCATACATGATGAGTATCTCTCATATTTATATCTAGTATAATATTGAGTGGACAAGTGAGAACAAATATTATTAGCTTATTGATATTTACAGAGATAGCTGACTTGATCAGAGCTGACTTTGCCTCTTGTATGACTTTAACTTGGATACATGCATGGTTCTGATATTGCAGTTTACCTGTAGTTTGGGAGCTTTAAGCAACTATTTTCTTGGCAGCACTGATAATAAAACTTGCTTTGTGTATAGAAATTGTGCAACCTAGAGCCTATCCCAGAGAGACATTAAATTAGGGGAGAGAGAGAGAGAGAGAGAGTGAGTGAGAGAGAGAGATACAGCTCTTATAAGGCTTGTGGACTATTAGCTTTGAGGGTCGAGAGAGGTCCTTCCTCACAATGCCACACTCTTGATGAGGAGTCCTTTCTCCAAGCTTTTTTATATTCGAGTTGAACTAGCGAAAAGGATTTCCTCACTCTAGTCTTAAAAGTCCTTGATGATTGCTCCTTGTTGGTCGAGTTTAGGTTCCTCTACTCTTATATTAAGCTCCTGATACCATAGGTCTTTAGATTTAGATATGAGTCCAATATAATTATTCTTATCATTACTTATTAAAAGTTATGATAAATAAAAATATATCTAAATAAAATAAATTAATTAAGTAAATATTAATTAATAAATTTATTAAATAATATTTAAAATAAAATTTCAAATTATAATATTTATTTTAATAAGAATTATGTTACTAATTTAATAACTTTAAGGTATATTAAATTTAATTTATATGATTTTTTTTAAATTAATAAATATATTTATGCTTAAATTAGCACTAAATGTATATATAATCTAAACAATTGATTTATCCAAAACTAAAAATACGTAAATGTTGATAAGTTTCATCCAATGATATTACAGTCATCTTTCAATTGAGAAATTATAAATTCAAATATTAATCAAGTCCAATTAGTATAAAAAGAAAAATGGTTGAAGTGCAGGTCGGGCCATGGACCAAATGACATGTTTAATCTTCATGGCCTTGGCCCAAATTTTTGTCCTCAACTCATGGCTAAAATGCAAAGTACCACATCGTTTACATTCAAATCACGAAGGGCAGGACATAATTGCCATTTCAAAAGAATAAAAACCCTAAAAACAAAACCCACAGACACTGTATAATCGTCACTCTTTACAGTTTGATTAATAAAGTCGGCGTTTAACTATTCCTTTTCGTAGTTCTCTTACTTGTCGCCGATTCTGTGTTCTCTTTCAGATTTTTTCATCCAATTTTATCTGGAGATTATGGAATCAAGTGATTAAATTGGATTAAAATCTCTCCCGATGGTCTTCCAAGAGACACGTCAAGTTTCGCCGTTGATGCAATGCCCAATTTTCTGATGGTTTTTAATCTTTGAATTTTATTTAACTCTTATTCTCTCCCTAATTTTTATTTAGGTTATTATTTTCTCGAATGATCAAATATATTAAATATTCTTAATTTTTTAAAAATATAGTAATGTCCTTACCATTTAAATTTAATTTCATGTTTGATAAATTAAAAAATAAAAAATAAATAAAAATATTTTTTAAAAAATATTTTTTTTTTTAAAAAATAATTTAAGCAAAATTAAATTATTTCTTTTTAAATTTTTTAATACAAATAAAAAATTTATTTTCATATTTTTGACAAATTTAAAAACAAAAAGTAAAAATATTTTTTTTTATTTTTTTTTCAAATTTTTTATTTTTTAAAAAATAAAATAAAAATATTTTTATTTATTTTATTTTTAAAGTTGTCAAAAAATATAAAAATATATTTTTAACCCTAAAAAATATTTTTAAAGAAAAAAAATATAATTAATTAAAAATAAAGAATAATGACTTTTCTATTTTTTTTATTGTTTTTGTTGAATATTTTAGGTTGATTAACAATAAAATTGAACAGAAAAATATAGTAGTATATTACATTTATTAGAAAGAAGTTAGTGTATTTTTTAAAAGTCATCATTTTATACAAAGAAATCGTAATTAACTCTTTTTATTTTTTTTACTTTTATTCTTTAATAATTAACAATGATAGTGATTGAAGCAAGTATGGTGATGAGAAATATGAAATTGCCTTTCTTTGGTGCTATAGTTGTCAATTTTTTTTTTTAAATCAATTATCCCATTTAAAATGTGATCAGATTAACCGTTCACAGAGTTATCTAATTGGTTCAAAGGATTTAACTCAATTTTTAGTAAAGGAGAGTTTATTATCCATATTGAACTGGGTAGTAGTCCAGTTCATAGGTTTTTCAATCTGATCGACTAGTTTGTTCTGGATTCTCTTATTTCTTGCTTCTCTTATTTCTTGCTTCTCTTTCAAAAAAATAAAAAATAATCTTTTATTTCTACTACACTTAAAAAGAAAAATCTTTTGTTGCCTTTTATTTTTTGTTTTATTTTTTTTCCTTACTTCTAAATTGGCCACTTCCTTAAATCTTTTTAGTACTCTTACTTTACTATATCTTATACTTGTTTAATGTTATACATATCTATGTTGTAATTACTAGAGAATTAAGTGTGTAAGACTTGTTCTCCATAATATGTTATGTGATTATATGTATGAGCATATTTGTTAATGTTGTTATTTATCTATTATATGTGCATATTTAAGATTTATCCAATGTTGTTATTTGAATTTTGGTTCTGTTAGAATTATAACTCAAAATCTTAAAAGAATTTGAAAAAATACATTTTTTTTTATTTTATTTTGTATATGAGAAATATTCATCAATTGAGTGGAGAATTATTTACTTTGTGGATTAGAATTTCTATTTTAATATTATTCCTATTTTGATGAGAATTCTTATTAAGTTAGTATTAGTAGTGAGTAACATATAAATAAGAGTATTATATGAGGGATTTTTTGACTTTTGCTAAAGTATGCAATGACTCTTGCCTAATAATTAATTGAAGAGAATTTGTGGTCCAATATTATGGTAGAGTGTATGTAATGACTCTTGCCCAATAATCGATTGAAAAGAATTTGTAGCCTAATATTATGGTAGAGTTATAGTAGTTATAAAGTGCATGGGTGAGTCTTTATGATAATTGAAGATATTGTGAAAGGGTTTGCAATTTTGTCTATTCAAAAATTGCAATATGTTGATATGATAATATAGTAAATTATCTCTTCAAAGGACCATGGACGTAGGTCTATTGAGAGATCGAACCATGTTAAAATTTTTTGTATTATTTTTTCTCTTTTCTTATTGCTGCTCTTATAACTCTGAATTTTTCCTAGTAAGTGATGTTAAAATTGTTGGTTATTATTCTGGGGTTCAAGAATTCTTTTTAGAAAAGAGAAAAATATTGAAGTTGAGATTTTTATAGATGGAGAGGATAATGAAGAGTGAAGATATCTCAATTGGAAGTTATTGAAGAATTTGAATAAGCTACAAAGAGAAGATGAAGAACAAGCTGAAAATTGATGATGATGATGATGATGATTCTTCAACTGATTTTATTAGCTTAAATTACAATGATCATGTGTTTTGATTGAGGTGGAGCTCTAATACGAATTTCGATAATTAAAGACTATGAAGATTTGAAAATTATATGATTGAAATATGTTGAGGCAAGGTGGAGATTGTTGAAGATTGTATGATTGCATATATGAGAGATTTTAAGTCAATGTGGAAATTATTAGGATTATGATTCAAAATTCTAAGAGAACTTGGAAGAAAACTTTTTCATATTTTATATATGAGAAATACTTCTCAATTGAGTGGAAGATTATTTCATTTGTGAAGTAGAATTCCTATTTTAATATTTTTCTCATTTGGATGAGGATTCTTATTTGGGTGAGGATTCTTATTTAGTTAGGATTCTTATTTAGTTAGGATTAATACTGAGTAACATTATAAATAGGAGTACTATAAAAAGGATTTTTTGGCCTTTGCCCAAGTATGCAATGACTCTTGCCCAATAGTTGATTGAAGAGGATTTATGGCCCAATATTATGATAGAGTTATAGTAATTATAAAGTCCATGGGAAGAGTGCATTTATGATAATTGAAGATATTGTGAGAGGATTTACAAGTCTGTTCAAAAATTACAATATGTTGATATGATGATATAGTAAATTATCCCTTCAAGTGACCATAGACGTAGGTCTAATGATAGATCGAACCACGTTAAAATTATTTATGCTATTTTTTCTTTTTTCTTTTTTCTTATCGTTGCGCTTATAACTCTGAATTTTTCCTAACAAATTCATTACATGTATTAATGCATTATAGGGACAAAGGAGATATGATTTGTGTGAGTTATATGATTTGAATCATATGATAGAATGCAATCAATTTTATGATTTAATTCATTTGGAGTTAATTGGAGTATTGAGTTGAGTAACATTATAAATAGGAGTATTATAGAAGAGATTTTTTTTTGACTTTGCTCCAAGTATGCAATGACTCTTGCCTAATAGTTGATTGAAGAGGATTTATGGCCCAATATTGTGATAGAGTTATAGTAATAATAAAGTCTATGGGAAGAGTGCATTTATGATAATTAAAAATATTGTGAGAGGATTTGCAAGTTTGTTCAAAAATTATAATCTGTTGATATGATGATATAGTAGATTATCTCTTCGAGTGACCGTGGACGTAGGTCTAATGATAGATCGAAAAACGTTAAAATTATTTATGCTATTTTTCCTTTTCTTATCGTCACACTTATAACTCTGAATTTTTCTTAACAAATTTATTACATCTATTAATGCATTATAGGGACAAATGAGATATGATTTGTCTGAGTTATATGATTTGAATCATATGATAGAATGCAATGAATTTTATGATTTAATTTCATTTGGAGTTAATTGGAGTATTGAGTGATTTTAAACAATTGATGTTATAATTAGAGATAAGATGAGAACTATATTAAAAGGTTGTTACTTTGAGTTATTAAGTTTGTATTACGACTTTGACAAGTTACTCTATATGTATTATAAATGAATTTGTAGTTCAAATAAGAGTTATTTGTAAGTTTGAAACATTTGTATATTCAAGTAAGTTCTTAATACTTGTGCTTGGAGGAATAATGTGATTTATATGATTAAATTTGTTAAGTTTTATGGTGTTTAAGCTCAATAGAAGTATAGTGGATTTTATCAAGAGATGCTTAGGTATTGATTTGTGTTCTAAAATTTCGAGGACAAAATTTCTATGAGAAGGTGATAGTGTAATATTTGATGATTCTTTATTATTATACAATTGTGTGTTTTTTCTAATTTTAATTATAGTTAAATATTATATTTGATGTTATTAGAGTCCTTAGAAAAAAATTTATTTTAAGGATAGAAATTTTTTTTTTGGTATTTGATTGTGTTTTGGAATCTATTAAGTAAGAAATTCAATATTTATTTATCTTATATAATACCCAAGATTTTCTTTGCAAAGTTATGGGAATATGTTAATGGATTTCAAGAGAATTTCCTAAATTTTTGTTTGATTTGATTAAGTTATTGTGTTTGTTGTGTAATAGGTTATTTCTTGAGTCTTAGAATTCTATAAATTGATGTTTAATTGAGGTTTGGAAATTTGTATGCCTTGGACATTGAAATGGGGAAGAAAGGAAAGGAAATAAGAATCCATGGTTGAGCAAGTAAGCCAACACGCCCATGTCCCCATCTACACGCCTATGTTGGGCATTTCCTTCAAATTTGTAAAAGCCATACAAAAGCTTTCACGCCCAACATTCTCCAATGAACAAACCCATGTTGAAATTTTTGACATTTGTGACACAACCACGTTCATAAAGAACGTGCACATGTTGATTCATTTACCCTTTAACACGCCCAAGCTCTCTTTACAACATGCCCATGTCATTTCATTTTGTCTAAAAAAGAGACCAACCTCGATTCGTTTTTTCAAATTTATTTCCTTCTTTTTTTCTTCTTCTTCTCTCCCGTTTCAAACCCTAATTCCTCAAATTTCTTTTTTAAATTACCAAAGAAACACAAGTTTTGAAAGAGAACACCTAAAAAAAATCAAATCCTCCATGAATTAAAGGATTTTATGAGATTTAAGGTTTTGATAAAAAAAGATAAATTTCTATGTTTTTCTTGTATGAATGATTTGAGGTTATTTATGCTTAAACAAGTTAATTATGAGTCTTGCGTGACTGATTAAGAGTATAAATTCCAAGTTTTTATGTTTGATTCAAAAGATTTAAGTATAAATTGGAATTTGATGAACAGTGTCATGAATAGTGACTTTTCTTTTAATTCATTGATGATTCTTAAATTTATTGTTTAAGTGAAGTTAGAAATGATATTTATGGACTATAAAAAGTGTTAAATGATAAAGATTTGAATTAGATGGTTTAGGGTCAAGAAACCCTAATTTGGTAATGAAATGGAATAATGATTGTATGATGAAATTAAGTAAATTTAAAGTCAATCAAAGTGTATTTGGACATAGAAAGTCTTAATTCTTAAAGGTTTAGCTTGGAACATGTTGGGTTAGGAAACTCTAATTTATGAATTGTTATGAATTAATTGTAGAATGTTGAACAAAGGTGTATGGTGATGTTATGGTAAGCCAAAAGATGATTTGAGCTTATGGAAAGCTATTGGCTATTAATTTGAGTTATGAATGCATGGGTCCTTCTAACCTCCATGTCTTCCTTATTACTATGTTCATATGAAATGGAATTATGTTCTACGTTATATTTTCTATTGTAAAGAAAGCCTATGTTGTTATCAAAGGAAATTATTGGAACCTTCATTGATAAATCCTCTATTGTCCTATGATTCTTAAAGTATAAATATATTCCAAATTCATATACATTATTCATATCGTTAAGCCTTCAGTTCTATTGTCAAAGAATATTGAAAACCCTCTTATGATGAGTTACATTATTTTCCTTGTGAATGAGCTTAGTATGATTCCTTGAACAAAATTTATTATTGAATATATAAATTTATTCAAGCTATATCATTATTGTTCCATATGAAATCATTGAAAATCCTAATTGTTGTTCCTTCAATGGTTATTGCTTCTATATAAGTATTCCTACATTTCTTGAATATGTACTATTATTGTTGTTGCTAATCCTATATATATATATATATATATCCTTCTTATTCTTAAAAGCTCTCCTCTTGTTAAGCTATTTCAATTCATTCCAAAGAATTGATTATTGTTAGTCAAGCTTAGTGATTATTGATTATTGTTAGCCAAGCTTATTGATTAATTTATTGCTTATCCTATTAAGTATATATATATATATATATATATATATGTTTTTAAGTTTCCTTAATAGTATCTTAATATTATTAATAGTAAATAATATTCCTATATATATATATGTTCACCTGATGGAATGTTAATGTTATTAATAATGAACAATGTGTCTCTCACGAAAGCTATCCAAAACTCTTTCCTTCTTATTAAACCTTATGATTTCTTTAGTAATGACTTGAGTATCTATTCTTTAACCAAGTTCATTGAGCAACTAAATGTGTATTTTTATTGTATTTTATTTATTGTGTATTTGATGAATTTAAATTAATTAAGGATATGAATGTTTTGAGAAGATGCAGAAATTTCTGATTGCAGGAAATTGTGAGGTTGATTGTAGGTTCTTAAAAAAATAATTTGATAAAGTGTAGAACATAGAAGTTGTGAGTCTATGTATTATCTAAAATTTTGTAAAATGGCTTGGCAGAATTCTGTGTGTGTGATGAGTTATGTCCCTTTTAGCAGGACTTATCTGATTGAGTATTTTTGCAGGAAGTCTGTGTGTATTTGAATTTTTCTGGGAATGACTGAGGAAAATTAAGCCAAAGGTGTAAACATGAAAAATGTTTCTTTATATGTTGTGTTATTGGCTGTAAAATTTCAGAAATTTTGGATAAGTATATCTCAGTGGAGAAGGGAAATTATCAGACCTATTTGGATGGATTGTGGGCAGTAAGTTTGGGTGACATTTAGAGAGTCACCATAGTCTGTGTAGTTGATTTTGTGATTTGAATTTTTTGATATTTGAACCTCTATATGTTTATTTTAAGTGGTAAAAAGAAACAGGAAGTTTGGATGTTTGTAGCTCTTTTGCGAGCTGATTAAGTATAAGTTGCTGAGGAAGAGTTTTAACTTAGTAGGATCTTGTTATGGTGAGCCGGCAAAATGAGAGGTGACATTTTATGAGCTAGGCAATGCGAGCTGGCGAAGTGGCGAGGTGAAATTGCCGAAGTGGCAATTGACGAAGAGACATATGCGAGGTAGTATATGCGAAGAGGAATTTGGCGAAGAAGCATATGCGAGGTGACATATGCGAAGTGGAGTTAGGCGAAGAGGATTTGGCGAAGAGGCATTATGCGAAGAGGCGGTATACGAAGAGGGTATGTGCGAAGTGGTAATTCGCAAGCAGAGTTTGGCGAAGAGGGAGATAGGCGAAGCGAGTTGGTGAAGAGGCATTGCCGAGGTGGCATATGCGAGAAAGAGTTCGCAAGGAGAGTTTGGCAAGGCAGCATATGCGAGGCAACATATGCAAGCTGGAATAGCAAAGTGGCTTTGCCGGATCAGTTTAGTGAGCTGGGAAGTGCGAGCTGGGAAATGCAAAATGAGAATGGCGAGCTGGCTTATGCGAGGTAGCATTGCCGAGGCAGGTTGGCGAGGCGAGCTAGCGAGCAGGATTTTGGTCAGTGGCCTATTTAACCCAGTGGCCAGTGATGATTTTCTACACGATATTCTTTCTTCTTTTCTTCGTTCTTCTTCCATATTTTCTCAGATCAGTTCCATTTCTTATCTAAGACATTAATATTCAAAATTAATGCATTAGACCTCTAGATTAGTATATTTTAAGGCAGGAATTGTCAGATTCAAGCAAAATATTTCAGGAAGTCAGTTTTTATAGAAATAAGGTAAATTTCTTCAAATTTCATATTCTTTTAAGATTGATTAAATCTAACAGTTAGAATAATTAATTATAGGTGTAAGGAATTTATTGCAAACATTTTAAGGTTATACATTGTAATTAATATTGGAGGAATCATAATTAATGGATTGTCATGAATAGTAACATGAACAGTAAATTCGAATTAAATGCAGATTTTCTTTAAGAGATGAATCAAATTGATGTTAGGAATTAAGAATAGAAACTCTAAAATGATTAAATATTTAGAAATCATGTTAATTATTATTGATTTGGGAAAAACCCTAATTTTGTATATTTGAGAAATTTCTTAGGAAGAGAAAATCAAAGTAATTGAGGAGTTTATTGTGGGCAATCTGTTAAAGGAATTAAAGGATAAATCTGTGTTGAGGTAAGTATGAACATTGCATTGTCTTTGTTTCATTGAGATAACATGACCAAGTATTCTAAATGTTAACCCATATGATTCCTACATGCTTAATACCCTATTACCGGACTGTTAATCAAAAATCCTATGATATCCTAAAATTGAGATTTATCATTTGTTCATGAAATTACCATGTATATGTATATGTATATATTGTAAGTGACTTGGTCAATTTTCTTGGATCAAGATCACATGATTCCTACTTGCTTAATACTTATTAAGATTTGATTGAAATTATGAGATATGTTGATGGTCTTGTGACCAATATGTTCTTGTGAGATGGAAC
>CANXYC010156913.1:0-11328 GCA_948193065.1 Aleurites moluccanus | reverse complement strand
GGCTTATGATAGAAATGGTGAAACCTAGCCATCTAACCATCCATTTCTTCATCATTTCATCCAATGGTTAGATTTAGATGAGCCTAAAATGATACCATAAGCTTGCATACACCATATAAGTCCATATCTCAAAGGAAAAGAATAAATTGCCCTTAGATTCAGATTTGATCCTTATCCGAGAAGCTTTGCCCAGACTTATCTTCTACCGGGTTTAATTCTCCAACAAATCTTCAAATAAATATAATATCATCATTTTCATTTCCTAATATTCTTTTATACCTTCAAATTTCATGTTATTTTTCATAAAACTCGAAGGAGTGTGAAATGACCATTTTGCCCCCAGTTCACCAAAAACTCAAATTTTTTCGATTTCTTCCTAACAACCTTTAAACCACTTTTACACGTATATTACTTACTAAAACATGCATATACATTCATTTCAAACATAAACATGCATTAACACATAACTTTCAATCAAAGGACAAATCTCCTAGGTTTGCCCTTTTGAGTTCAGGTTCTAAGCTTTAACTGAAGTGTTACATTCTACCCCCCTATAATTAAATTCATCCTCGAATTTACTTTGATGAAATAGGGTAGAATAATAACCTGACTTATGAAAAAGGTAGGGGTATCTGTGCCTCATCTCAGTCTCACTCTCCCAAGTACATTCCTCTACTGTCCTATTTCTCCATAAGACTTTAATCATAGGAATGCTCTTGTTGCGAAGCTGTCTTACTTGCTGATCAACAATCTCAACTGGTACCTCCTCATAAGCTAAATTTTCATTTACCTCTACATCCTGAAGCTGAAGAATATGGGATGGATCTGATACATATTTCCTCAACATAGAAATATGAAAAACTGGATGCACATGTCCCATATTTGGAGGTAGTGCTAATCTGTAGGACATATTTCCTACCCTGTCTAGAATCTCAAAAGGACCCATATATCTAGGTGACAACTTTCCTTTCTTCTCAAATCTCATAACTCCCTTCATTGGTGAAATTTTTAGGAATACATGGTCACCTACACTAAACTGCACATCCTTGCTCTTAGGATCAGCATAGCTCTTTTTTCTACTGAAGGCAGTCCTAATTCTTTCCTTAATCATGGGCACTTTTTCTATCATCTCTCTAATCAAATCAGGGCCCTCTAACTGCTTCTCTCTAGGTTCTACCCAACATATTGGAGATTTGCACTTCCTTCTATACAGTGCCTAATACGGTGCCATATCAATAGTGGAGTGGTAACTGTTATTGTAAGCAAATTCTATCAATGGTAGATAGTGATCCCAGCTACCCTTATAGTCCATCACACAGAGTCTCAACATATCTTCTAAAGTCTAAATAGTCCTCTCTGTCTGACCATCTGTTTGTGGGTGAAATGCAGTACTTTCCAAATACTTTGAATATTGATTTCCACTTAAATTCTTCAAATGAGGCAATTAGGCACAACTTGTGTCAATTTGATTTTCTACACCGAAACAACCATAAATTAGTTACTTAATAGCCTCCAATTAACATATTCTAACATCAATTAACATTAACTAACACTAATTCATCAAACCCTCTCATACAACTTCAAATAGGTTAGGCAAATTAGGGTTTTCTACCAAAATGCAACAATTGATGCAATCTAACCTAAAACCCATTCAACTTAACCTTAAAATCATCTAACTGAACCATAAAATTGAACAAACAAATTGGTTACCTCTTAATGATGATCCATCCGAGCCCTTCAATCAATTTCTCCTTGGTTTCCTTTGTGATTCCAAGCAGATTAAGGATGGAGAATGGTTGAACTAGGTTGATAGTTAAGTTTTCTATCAATTTTCTTAAGGAAATTTGGTGAGAAGATGAAGAAATGGATGGGAGAAAGGAATGTGTATGTTTTGGCCAAGACAGGAAATGAAGAAGAAGATGGGCAAAATTTTCTAAGTGTTGGCTTTTATACTAAAATCATATGGCAAATTATATTTTAGTCCTTAAACTTCCAAGTAATTATACTTTGACCCCAACTCTTCTGTAATTTATTCTGTCAATTTTGTCAGGATTTGGATTTCAATGTGGGAATCAATAAGCTTATTTTAATTTATTCTTATTTATTAAAATGGTTTCAGAGTCATTTTGTAACTCCGACGTACCAACTTTCACTATTCACCTTAAAGTTCCTTTTATTTATATTTTTGCCATTGGTTACTTTTTCAGTGCTCCTAAATATTTTTCACTTCTTTCTTTGTACCAAAATTACTCATGCATTAAGGTGATCTTTTACCCCCTGGTCAAATTTAGAAATTCTTCTGTTGACCGAACAGCTAATTTCTCGGCAGTGCTCCCGACATCGCCGATTTCCGGAAAAGTAACTAGTTCGCTTTCTAATTGTGTCTCTAAAATTATTTTCCATCATTTCAAGACTTTTAAACTATATACTGAGAATTAAATCATGCATATATGTTAAAACTTTCTAGGGTATTATAAGAAGTCATCCGTTTTAGCAAATTTGGTAACAATTAGTTTCTTAAGAAAATTAAGAAAGGTCATTTCATTGAGCACTTGGTATGCACCACTTTAGGACTAAATAAATATAGTTTTAGGACATATTTATCAAAAGCCAAAGTTTACAATTCAAGCCCTAATGGAAAAAAACTCAAAGGCATTCTCAAACAGTGTTTATATGCATCAATAAACAACAATATTGGAGCTTGAATTCAAGGAAAATTCAAAGGAATGGCAAATGTCAAAAAGTTGCAGGTTTCATATTCATTTCAAATTGATCAAATGAAGGTTTAAACATGCATAATAACATACATATGACACACAAGAATCAACGGTTTGATCGTTTAATTGATAAAACGCTGATTTGCCTATAGTAGGCAAAAGCAGTGTCTTTCGGATTCCTTTGATACTACAATCAATTTTACCACATATTTAGCTTTAAATGGATGTTAAATAACATATTTAAACAACAATTAGATGTCATGTCTCGATTTTGAAATGTGACAATCCTAGGGTGTGGGAGATGCCAGAGGCGACCAACACCCGTAGAGCCCAGTATCACATACAATTACTAAATTCCATCAATTCATTAATTAATTATTTAATTATTATTCATTCTGTTAATCTGTAATCTGATTGTAAATTATATTGCAATTGGCTGGAACATTCATCATATCTTGCCATATCATTAATTATACTCCAAAATACGCCATATATATATGTTCATAAACTAACTATACCACATACAACCCAGGGAGTAGCTAGGATATGAACATACAAAATACAGTGTTTATAAATAATTACATTGCTATAAAATACTGCAGGAAACCACAGAGAATCAAAAGCTAGGATTTCTGCCTCCTACTCTATACCTGGAAATGGAAAATAATGAAAGGAGAGTATATAAGATACTCAGTGAATTTAATATGCATCGACTATAAATAAGTACTGGAATATCAATAAAGAATAGGCAAATGAGATAAATAAGTCAGTCTGCTCAAAATAACAGGTTACAAAATCAAATGATAGGAAGTGACTGTAAAGTCAATAATCATATCAATGGAGAGTATATCACAAGGATAAGATAGATATAGGGCCATGAAATGCATATAATATGTGTCAAATACATATTAATCTCATATAAATAAACATAAGACTGATCATATCTTATGGCTAGGACTGTTAATCATTCCCAGCTAGGGTATAATTATACAATGTGTACATTGCCGACAGTATGTATTTACTATCCTGTCAAAGCGGCAGCTTTGTCAAACCACATCGGAGACAATAGAAGTAAGGAACGAGTCAATAGATACCATTACACAATAATAGTATCACCAAGTATCAATAATTCATTATCCATCAATTCAAGTAGCAATATAACCATTGGAATAGCAATAGCAATTAGATATACAATGACAAAGGGCTTGGCAAACAATAAAGGAATAGAACATAGGTTGGTTGGTCATATATGAATAAAAGGTTGGCACAATTGACATGCCAATGTCATTGGCGACGATGATACTCAAATGGTAGGCTTATGGTTGAAAACAATAGTAGGCCTATGGATTTGAACTAGGCATTTTAATAAACACTTGGTGTGCAACTTTGGATGAACAATTTGACAAGGTTTGGGTGCAACTCCAACATTGCCCCAATTATCAATAATAATACACAATATAGGCAATTGGATAAGCATTAGATACACAACAATAAACAACAATTAAAGGATCAAAATGGCATGGAAAAACCATAGGAAAATCAAGCAAAAACAAAGGCAATGAGTAGTGTTTATGGTTCGGCCAAACATAGGAAAAAATGGAGAATTCCAATCAACATTTTAACACTTTGGGTATGTAATTTGATGCATAAAAGACTCACCTCACATTTCAAATTGGTTTAGAAAATTGATTTTCCACCTAAAGCTTCAAAGGAGTCAAAAGCCACAACTTTGTGAATCTTGATTTTCTACAACAAACCAACCACAAATATTTCATCCATTAGCCTCCAATTAACACAATCTAAGCTTAATTAACATAAACTAACTCAAAATCAAATAGCTAGTTCATACAACTTAGGTTAGGGTTTGAAAAATTGGAGAAAAATACTAAATGCATCAATTGATGCAATCAAACACAAAACCCATTCTATTTGACATCTATAACATCTAAATCAAACATAAAATCAAATAAATCAACTTTTTACCTTAATTTGGTGGTTGGGCCGAAAATCCAACGGTGATTGTTCTTGAAAATCCTTTGTGATCCAAGGTGGAAAATGGATGGAAGATGAAAGACACAAGGTTTGATTCAAGTTTTCTTTGATTTTTCTTAAGAAATTTGAAAGAAATTGGTGGGAAGAAGAAGATGGAATTTTTGGCCAAAGAGAGGAGAAGAAGAAGAAGAAGAAAATGCAGAAAATTGTTTAAGTGTGGCTTATATATTAAGTTAAAAATGGCAAATTCCATTTTGGTCCTTAAACTTTCTATAAATCATACTTTTGCCACATTTCCTTCTGTAATTTCTTCTGACAATTCTGTTGAGAATTGGATTTCAAAGTGGGAATTCAAATAGCTTATTTTTATTTATACTTTATTATAAAAATAGTTTCAGAGTCATTCTGAAACTCAGACAGTCCAATTTCTACTATACTCCCAAAGTTTCATTTATTTATGATTTTGTCATCACTTACTTTTTCAGTGTTCCTAAACATTTTCACCCTTTTTTTCATCATAATTACACATATATTTATGTAATTCTTTACCCCTAGTCTGAATCAGAAATTCATCTGTCGACTGGATTGCTATTTTCTCGACAATGTTATTGACACCGACATTTTTTGGAAAAGTATCTCATTTGCATTCTAACTGTGTCTCTAAAATTATTTTTAGTCATTTCGATGATTTCAAACTAAAAAGTGAGAATAAAATAGTTAAATTAGGGTAGGCTTTTTCTAGGGTGTTACATTCTACCCCCCTTCAAACAAATTCGTCCTCGAATTTAAAATAAACACATACCTCAATGTTGAAACAGGAATGAATATTTGTCCTTCATGTCCTGCTCACTCTCCCATGTGCACTCCTCCGTCGACTGATTCCTCCAAAGCACTTTTACCATTGGGATTTCTTTGTTTCTTAGTTGCCTGACTTATCGATCTACAATCTCCACTGGTAGCTCCTTAAATGACAACTCTTTATTAACCCCAATATCCTATACCTACAATACGTGCGATGGATTAGATACATACTTCCGCAGCATAGGATGAAAAATGCTCAAATTTAGAGGAAGAACCAATCTGTAGGTCACATTGCCAATCTTCTCAAGTATCTCAAATGGGCCTATAAATCTTGGTGATATATTCCCTTTCTTCCTAAATCTCATAACACCTTTCATTGGTAAGATCTTAAGAAAGACATGGTCACCTACTGCAAAATGAAACATCCTTCAGCTTTGGAACAGCATAACTCTTTTGTCTGCTAAAAGCGGTCTTCATTCGATCTCTAATAATAGGCACCTTTTCCATTGTCTCCTTTATTAACTCTAGTCCCTCTAACTATTTCTCCCTTGGTTCCACCCAACATATTGGAAATCTGCATTTCCTCCTATACGATCCTAGTTACCTTTAAAATCCAGAAAATATAACCTCAGCATATCCTCCAATGTCTGGATTGTTTTCTCTGACTATCCATTGATCTGTGGATGGAAAGTTATACTGAACCGTAATTGAGTACCCATAGCCTCCTGGATCTTCTGCCAAAACTGAGAAGTGAACTGCATACTCCTATCTGGTATAATCATCAGTGGCACTCCATGAAGCCGCACAATCTTGTCCACATACAACTGTGCATACTGAGCTAGTCTTCACTTCCAATAAAAGAGCAGACTTCATCAATCAATCTATAATAACCCATATAGAGTCATAATCCCATGTAGTCCTCAGTAAATCGACTATAAAATCCATAGTAATCTGCTCCCATTTCCACTATGGCAACTCAATCTCTTGAAGCAAACCAGATGGCTTTTGATGCTCAAACTTAACTTGCTGACATGCTAAGCATGAAGAAACAAATCCAGCCACATCCCTTTTCATACCAGACCACCAATAAACATCCCTCAGATCATGGTACATCTTGGTAATTCTAGGATGTACACTATATGATGAATAGTGAGCCTCTCTCATAATCTGATCCCGTAGCCCATCAATGTCAAGTACACATATCCGCTTCCTACACTTTAGTATATCATTCTCTACAGTGAACTCTGCTGCATTACCATTCTGAACATCTCCCTTTATCTTCAAAAGATATAGATCCCTATCTTGTGCCAACTTAATATCATCAATCAATAATGGCTTAACCTGAAATTGGGCTATTAGAGTCTGGTTATGAACCTGGGATCCCAAATCCAACTCTACATCCATATCAGCTAACTCCTTTATCTCACAGAACAATGGTCTCTTGAAAACTGAGATGTGAGCTAGACTGCCCATAAACTTCAGACTCAGTGCATCTGCTACAACATTAGCCTTTCCCAGATGGTAACGGATCTCACAATCATAATCTTTTAGCAATTCAACCCATTTGCACTGTCGGAGGTCCAGATCCTTCTGCTGAAGTATATACTGTAAACTCTTATGATCAGTATATATCTCACATTTAGACCCATACAGATAATGCCTCCTGATCTTCAATGCAAACACTACTGCTACCATCTCTAAGTCATGTGTTAAGTAGTTCACTTCATGCTTCTTTAACTGTCGAGAAGCATAAGCAATCACTCTCCAGTTCTGCATCAGAACACACCCCAATCCAACTCGGGAAGCATCACAATACACTGTAAACTTCTCATCCTCTGATAGCAATGCTAACACTGGAGCACTCATGAGGCAAGACTTCAAAGTCTGAAAACTGCTTTCACATTCATCAGTCCACAAATATCTCTCATGTTTTCGAGTCAGCTTAGTCAATGGAGCAACAATTCTGGAGAAATCTTTTACAAATCTTCAGTAGTATCTTGCTATACTGGTAAGCTGAGGCTAATTTGCAACTGCTTCAACCTTCTGATGATCTACCATAATACCATCCTTACAAACCACATGACCAAGGAAACACACTTCAGTTAGCCAGAACTGGCATTTAGACAATTTAGCATACAGCTAATGCTCCAGAAGTGTTTGCAATACAATCCTCAGATGCTTTGAATGCTCCTCCTCACTCTTGGAATAGATAAGAATGTCATCAATGAACACTATGACAAACTTATCCAAGAATGACTTAAATACTCTATTCATCAAATCCATAAATACAGCCAGTGTATTAGTCAACCCGAATGGCAACACCAAGAACTCATAATGTCCATATCGGGTCCTGAAAGCAGTCTTAGGTACATCACCTTTCTTGATTCTCAATTGGTGATACCCAGATATCAAGTCAATCTTAGAGAAATGACTGGTACCCTACAACTAATCAAATAGATCATCAATCTGTGGCAACGAATATTTGTTCTTCATTGTCACCTTATTCAGCTACCTATAATTAATGCACATCCTCAGAGAGCCATCCTTCTTTTTTACAAATAACACTGGAGCACCCCACGGAGAACTGCTCGGTCTAATAAATCCTCTATCCAATAACTTCTGCAACCGCACCTTTGACTCTTTCAATTCTACTGGTGCCATTCTATACGGAGGAATGGATATCAGATCAGTGCCTGAATACACCTCAATCTCAAACTCTATCTCCTTATCTGGGGGTAATCTTGGCAATTCATCAGGAAAGACATCAAAGAATTCCCAAATAACTAGTATCTGATCAATCTCTATGGAAGTCTTCTATACATCTATCACATTAGCTAGGTATGCTGAACAACCTTTTCCTATCATCCTTCTAGCCTGGATAGCATAAATAAAACTGATTCTGAACTCCCATCGATCACCTAGGAATTCAAACTCTAGTTGCCCCTTAGGCTGAAATTTAACCCTCTTCTCATAACAATCAATAACTGCACGATGTGTCGTTAGCCAATCCATACCAAGGATCACATCAAGCTCTAACACAGGTAGTTCAATCAAATCAGCACGCAAAATGTTATCATCTATCTCAATCACACAATTAGGGTAATAATAATCCACTTCTATACTCTTTCCTATAGGTGTAACTATCACTAGAGGCACACTCAATAATTATTTCTCTTTATTCAACTTAGGTACAAACTGGGGTGAAACAAACGAGTGTGTAGCACCAGAGTCAAACAATGCATCAATAATCTCATTCTATATTAAAATAGTACCTGTAAACATTATCAAATCTCTGTGCCTCCTGAGTGTTCACTGCAAAAACTCACCCCTATCCTCCGCTTGTTGGGGCCTGACTACTACTCGGTGCTTGTCCTCTGCCTTTGCCCCTACCAGAAGCCTCTCTGATAACATTCTGACTCATCTGAATAGTAGGCTGAGAAACTGTAGTAGATGGCTACTGATCACCCCACAAAGACATCTGCTGATAAAATGACCATACTGCCCACATTTCAGATAAGCACCTAACTGTCATCGACACTACCCTCCGTGCCTTATACCATAGAAACTATAGATAGGCATGTTGAGCATCTGTGTAGCAGGTCTAGATGAACCTTGAGAATAAGCAGGTGTAGACTGTACTGAAGGACCCTACTCTGTGTCCTCCTCCTTTGACTGTCAGATTGAGATCTCTGATCAAACCTAGGCGCTGGCTCACTCTGTTTAGGCTAGGAGCTGTTCTCCCCCCTCCTACCTTATTATCTAGGTCCTCCCTTCCTTTTCTAATGCCTTTTTATTCTCTCTGACTTGTATTTTTCTTCCATCTGACTAGCCTTATCGATGATAGTAGTTAAATATGTGAACTCTATAGCAAGTAGAGCACTATGCAATAAGGCATGCAAACCCCTCCTAAACCTGCTGATCAAATCCGCCTCAGTAGGAGCAATCTGTGTAGCATACCTACTCAAACTAATAAACTCCTCTTCATACTCCTCCATTGATCTACTACCCTGCTCGAGTTGCTCAAACTATATCAGGTTCCTAGTCTGACCCTTCTGTCAGAAACTCATCAATTAGCCCATGTCTAAATTCTGCCCAAGTAGAAGGATGCTCACCATACAGTCTGGGCTCCATCCGTCGAGAAAACCATGTACAGTCTTTCCCCTTTAGCAATAATCCCACTATTGCCCTAATATCAGAACAAGGTAGTCTCCTCACTACCTTCTCAACTTGCTCAAGGAAATCTATCGGCTCATCACCTCTGTCACCCCTGAACTCTGGCAGATTTAGCTTCAGAAAGCTAAACATAGATACTCCACTCTCATCTATAACTCAGCAAGCCTGTACAGCTGGCTCTCCAAGAACCACAACTAGCTGTACAGAAGATGGAGCAACAGGTACTGCAGCTGATGCAACAGGGGGTGGCACTGCTGTTGGAGCTGGTGGTGGCGACATATTCTATCATTCCTGCCTCAACTCTACTAGTTCCCGATGCTACTCCATCATCTCCAACCTCCAAGGGTCATCACTCCTATCTGTCTCCTCTGTAGTCCGTCGAGATCTAAACAAAATTCCCTGACTAGGGACTCGTTAGAGGCCACCTCTTCCTCTCTGGTATCCCTATCCCTGTCGTTGGACATCTTTGTAAACTGTCAGAAAATATAACATGTACTCAGTATATTACAGAAACGTAGAATACTCATACATACTAGACGAATACCACAAAAGACGCTACAGGAATTCCTATGCTCCATGATTTACTCTCTACCCATACTATACTTAGTTACTATTCCTCAGTAACCTAGTTACTATTCATCTGTAACCTATGCTCTGATACCACCTCTATCACATCTTGATTTCAGAACGTGATGGTCCTAAGATGCAGGAGATGCCAGAGAAGACCAGCACTCGTAGAACCCAGTATCACATACAATTACTAAATTACATCAATTCAATAATTAATTACTTATTTATTATTCATTCTATCAATATGTAATCTGACTGTAAAATATGCAGTTGGCTGTAACATTCATCATATCATGTCATATCATTAATTATACTCCAAAATATGCCATACATATATGTTCATAAACTAACTACACCATATACAACCTATGGAGCAGCTAGGATATGAATATACAAAATACAGTGTTTATAAATAATTACACTGCTATAAAATACTGCAGGAAACCACAGACAGTCAAAAGTTGTACATCGTTAATTTCCTAGAAATTTGTGACACATTCAAGCATAATGAAGTTAGCGATGATGCAGTTAGACTTAGACTCTTTCCATTCTCAATACATGATAAAGCTAAGGATTGGCTTAACTCACTACCTACAGGCACTCAGAAATTTTTGGCTAAATTCTTTCCTCCCTCTAAAACAGCAAAGATGAGAAATGACACTACTACTTTTGTGCAGTTAGAAAGGGAATCATTGTATGAGGCTTGGGACAGATTCAAGGAGATGCTTAGAAAGTGTCCTCATCATGGAATACCAATATGGCTTCAAGTCCAAACTTTTTATAATGGTATAACACCTTCTAATCGTTCAATTATTGATGCAGCTGCAGGTGGCACAATTATGAGAAAATCTCCAGCTAAAGCATATGATCTAGTGGAAGAGATGGCATCCAATAGCTACCAATGGAATAATGATAAAGTTGATCAAAGAGGATCTGGAGTGCACAATATGGATTCCTTTACTGCTTTATCTGCTCAAATTACTAATTTGACAAAAAAAATTAGACAATCTTAGTGTCACAGCAATGAATGTTTCAACTTATGGTCCATGTGACCTATATGGCCAAATAGGGCATA
>CANXYC010156905.1:0-18671 GCA_948193065.1 Aleurites moluccanus | reverse complement strand
TGAGATGAAATTTTATAGAAGTGCTATTTGTGAGTTTTGATTTCTTAGGCATAGTCCAATTTTAGAGGAGGTGCTGTCGAATTTTCTTCAGCATTTTCGTAATTAATTGGGTTATATTTGATTGTTGCATATCATTTAGGTGGTCATTTGGGTTCTACGCGGTACTGGTCGCTTATGCATCACCCGTACCCTAGGACCGTCACGACTTCCGAGATAGGTCGTGACAACTTTACTTTCATCTGAGTAGCCTTGTCAATTATCTTGGTCAAAGATGTAAATTCCACCGATAATAGTGAATTGTGTAAAGAAGCATGCAATTTATGTCTGAATCTGCTAATCTCAGAGGCTTCATTAGGCACTATCTTTTTAGCAAATTTTACCAACCTTAGAAACTCTTTGGCATACTTTGGCACACTTATACTGCCCTACTCCAACCATTCAAACTGTATCATTCTTTGATCTTTCTCCCCCTTAGTAAGGAATTCATCTATCATTGACTGCTTAAACTCTTCCCAAGTAGGTGGATCATCACCATAAAATATGCTCTCTATTTTCCTCTCAAATCAGTCTCAGGCTCTATCTGTCAATAGTAAACCAATCAGCTCAATAGCTCTGGCCTCTGAGCAAGGTAATCTCGACACCACTTTTTTCACTTGTGCTAAAAATCTAGTAGGCTTATCCCCCTATTCAGCTTTAAATTATGGTAAACAAAGTTTTAGAAAACTATACATTGTGACTCCACCCTCATCAGGACCCCTCCTGACCTTTCGTCGTGCAACTGGCCGTGGAGGTGGAACATCAATTGGTGGAGGAAAAAATAGTGGTGGTGACACTGGTGTGGGCATGGGATCTTGCCTCATTCTTCTTAATTCTGCTATTTCTCTTCTCAATTGTTCATTTTCTTTTATTAATTCTTCATTCATAGCTTCTACATTTTTTACCTTTACTTCCTCCTCCATATCCAATCTCCGTTTCACTGATGGTGGTTCAACATCCTCAAATCTTTCTGAGGCTATCTGAGATGCAACCTCAGCCTCTATTTTCCTGCCAGGATGAAGGTGTAATACCCTAGAAAAATATACCATAATAATATGATTAAAGTTCTTAGTATGTGGTTTGAAATTATCGAAATGACTAAAGATAATTTTAAAAACTTAGTTAAAGCAAAAACGAAATTTTTTTTCTGAAAATGTCGGTATCGGTGTCGGTATCGCTGCCGCAAAAATACCAGCCCGGTTGATAGATGAATTTATGATTTTGACTAGAAGGTAACTAATTATATATATGCATGTATAAATATAGTAAAAACAAAGAGGTGAAAAATATTTACGAACACTGAAATAGTAAGCGATGGCAAAACCGTAAATAAATGGAACTTTAGGGATATAGTGGAGTTTGGATAGTCTGAGTTTTAGAACGGCTCTGAAACTATTTTTATTATAAAGTATTAATAAAAATAAGATATTTGAATATTCACTTTGAAATCCAAATCCGATGGAATTATCAGAATAAATTACAGAAGGAAAATATGGTAAAAACATAATTTAAGGAAAGTTCAAGGATCAAAGTGAAATTTGCCAAATGTGACTTACTATATAAGCCACACTTAGAAATTTTTTGTTCTTCATTTTGTTCTTCCTTGTCCGAAATTTTCTCCCTTCATTTCCATTGATTTTTCTTCAAATTTGTTAAGGAAAAACCATTGAAACCTGATTCAAACCTTGAATCTTCCATCCTCCATCCATTTGCAACCTTGGAGAATCAAAAATTTTCAAGAACAAAGCACTTGGAGATTTCGGCAAAAGCATCAATTTGAGGTAAAATGATGTTTTGTTTGATTTTATGATTGATTTAGTGTCATTAGATGTTAGTTAGATTAGGTAATATGTTTAATTGTATCAATTGATACATATAACATTTTCCCCTAATTTTCAAACTCTAAACCTAAGTTGTAAGAGATGATTTGTTGAAATTGGATTAGTATGTGTAATTTGAGTATACAATAAGTTAATTGGAAGTTAATTGATGAATATTCTATGGTCAAATTGTTATAGAAAATTCAATTGAAGAAAATTGCACATTTTGCCTACTTTGAGGAATTTGAAGGAATTGGTGGCAAATCAATTTTGCTAGCTCATTTGAAGTGTGCGGTGAGTCTTTTATGCATCATATGTTATGCCTAAAGTGTTAAAATGTCAATTGGAATTCATATGCAAAAACCCTAAAGTGGCCGAACCCTAATTGGCTATTTTTGACATGAATTATTCTTGTTTTTCCTATGGTTTTTTCATGCCAATTTGATCTATAATTATGTTTATTGATGTGTATATAATGCCTATATAATTGCTTTTAATGTGTGTTGTTATTGATAATTGGGGCAATGTCAATGTTGCACCAAAACCTTGCCAAAATGTTATTTCATTGTTATACACAATGTGTTCGATAAAATGCCTAGCTTAAAAATCCATAGGCCAACCATTTGAATGCCATCGTCGCCAGCGACAATGGCATACCAATTGCGTCAAATTTTTGTCCGAAAATGACCAACTTATGTTTGATCCTATTATTGGTTGCTAGACCTTTGGTCACTGTATAATCAATTGTTATTGATATCTTATTGATTCTATTGCTCATTGAATTGATTGATGATGAGTTATTGATACTTGGTGATACCATTATTGTGAAATGGTATCTATTAATGAGTCTATTGATTCTATTGATTCTAATGTGATTTGACAGAGCTGCCGCCCTGACAGGGTAGTGAGTATATACTGTCGGCATTGTGCACAATGTATTGTTATTATGCCCTAACTGGAAAGGGATATCAGTCCTAGTCATAAGACCTGATCTGTCTTATGTTTATTGATATGAGATTGGTTTGTGCTTGACACATTTTAATGCGTTTCATGGATCTATATCTGTCATTATCTATCTTATCCATGTGATATACTATCCATTGATGTGATTGTTGACTTGCAGTCATATTTTGTATTTGATTCTGTATTCTAGAGATTTTAAGCAGATTGATTTATTTATCTCATCTGCCTATTGGTTTATTGATATTCCATTACCTATCTTATTGGTTGATGCATATTAGATTCACTGAGTATCATATATACTCACCCTCTTATTGTTTCCCCTCTAAAGGTACAGAGTAGAAGGCAAATATCCTAGCATTTTGACTTTTTATGGATTCTGCAGTTTTTATAACGGTGTAACTATTTAACACTGTATTATTTTGTATGTTCATATCCTAGTTGCTCCATGGGTTATGTATGGTATAGTTAGCTTATGAACATGTATGTATGAATATTTTGGAGTATTAATGTATAAGATTATGGTAATTACAGAAAGTGATAGAATGAATGACAGAGTAACAGAATGAATAGTGCTTATATGAGTGTATGACTATAGGTTGATATGTATAGTATGAGATTGTATAGATATGATGATGGGTTCTATGGGTGCCGGTCGCTTCTGGCATCTCCCGCACCTTAGGACCATCGTGGCCCCTGAGAGCGGGTAATGACAGAGGTGGTATCAGAGCTCTGGGTTATAGATATCAGAGCATAGGTTGTAAATATCAGAGCTCTGGGTTACAAATATCAGAGCACAGGTTATAGATGAAAAGTAATTAGGTTACAGAGGAATAGTAACTAAGTACAGTATAGGTAGAGTTAAGTGAACCATGGAGCATAGGAATTCCTGTATCGTCTTTTGTTGTATTTGTCAAGTAGGAATGAGTATTTTGCACTTCTGTAATGTGCTAAGTATATTGTTCTATTTTTTGACAGTTTACAGAGATGTCTGACGACAGAGATAGGGATACCAGAGAGGTAGAGGTGGCCTTTAATGAGTCTCTGGCCATAGAATTTTCTGTTTCTGAGGGACCATCTAGATTCTGACAGACTACAAAAGAGACAGAGAGGAGTGATGACCCTTGGAGGATAGAGATAATGAGAGGAATGATGGATTTGCATAGGGAACTAGCAGATTTGAGGTGGGAACGATAGAATATACCGCCACATCTAGTGCTAGAAGCAGTGCCACCCCCTGTTGCACCTACAGCAATACCTGCTGCTCCAGCTCCTGTACAGCTAGTTGTGGTTCTTGTAGAGCCTATTGTATAGGGAGCCCGCCGAGTTATTA
The DNA here is from genome assembly GCA_948193065.1 of Aleurites moluccanus. Lineage (NCBI taxonomy): Eukaryota > Viridiplantae > Streptophyta > Magnoliopsida > Malpighiales > Euphorbiaceae > Aleurites > Aleurites moluccanus. The sequence continues at coordinate 14,522 of CANXYC010156905.1, read as the reverse complement.
AGGAGGCTGAGTTTCTATGTTTAGCTTTCTAAAGCTAAAGTTGCCAGAGTTTAGAGGTGATAGAGGCGATGAGCTGAATGATTTTCTTGAACAGGTTGAGAAGGTAGTTAGGAGACTACTTTGTTCTGATATTAGAGCAGTTGAGCTAGTGGGTTTATTGCTAAAGGGGAAAGCCTGGACATGGTTTTCTCGTCAGATGGAGCCTAGATTGTATGGTGATCATCCTCATACTTGGACTGAGTTTAGATAGGGACTGATTGATGAGTTCCTGACAGAATGGGTGAAGACCAGGAATTTGATACAGTTAGAGTAGCTTGAGTAGGGCAGTAGGTCAGTTGAGGAGTATGCCGAGGAGTTTATCAGATTTAGTAGATATGCTACCTAGATTGCTCCTACTGAGGCAGATTTGATTAGCTGGTTCAGAAGGGGTTTGCATGCCTCATTGCATAATGCCCTACTGGCTATAGAGTTCACATCTCTGACTACCATCACTGATAAAGCTAGTCAGATGGAAGAGAAATATAAGTAAGAGAGAGAGAAGAGGGATCAGAAGAGGAAGGGAGGATCTGGATCATAGGGTAGGAGGGGGGAGAGCAGCTCACAGCCTAGACAGATTGAACCAGTACCCAGGTTTGATCAGAGACCTCCATCTGGCAGTTAGAGGAGGAGGACAGAAAGTAGGGGACTTTCAGTACAGTATGCACCTGTTTATTCTCAGGGTTCTTCTAGACCTACTACACAGATGCCCATTGTGCCTACTTGTGATTTTTATGGTAGAAGGCACTGAGGGGAGTGTTGGCGACAGTAAGGTGCCTGCCTGAAATGTGGGCAGTATGGACATTTTATCAGCAAATGTCCTTTATAGGGTGATCAGCAGCCATCTGCTATAGTTTCTCAACCTACTGTTCAGATGAGTCAGAATGTTACCAGAGAGGCTCCTAGTAGGGGCAGAGGCAGAGGACAAGCACTGAGCAATAGTCAAGCCCCAGCAGGTAGAGGTTAGGGGTGAGTCTTTGCTGTGAACACTTAGGAGGCACAGGGATCTGGCAATGTGGTCACAGGTACTATTTTGATACAGAATGAGAATGCTGATGATTTGTTTGACTCTGGTGCTACACATTCATTTGTTTCACCTCAGTTTGCACCTAAGTTAAATAAAGATAGACAATTATTGAGTATGTCTCTAGAGATAGCTATACTTATAGGGGAGAGTAGAAGTTGATTATTATTACCTTGATTGTGTGATTAAGATAGATGATAACATTCTGCATACTGATTTGATCAAACTGCCTGTGTTAGAGCTTGATGTGATCCTTAGTATGGATTGGCTAACGACACATTGAGCAGTTATTGATTGTTATAGAAAAAGGGTTAAATTACAGCTTGAGGGGCAACCTAAATTTGAATTCCTGGGTGATCAATGGGAGTTTAGAATCAGTTTTATTTCTGCTATCTAGGCTAAAAGGATGATAGGAAAAGGTTGTTCAGCATACCTGGCCCATGTGATTGATGTGCATAAGATTTTTGTAGATATTGATCAGATATCAGTGGTTTAGGAATTCTTTGATGTCTTCCTTGAAGAATTGCCAGGATTGCCCCTAAATAGGGAGATAGAGTTTGAGATTACGGTGTATTTAGGCACCGATCCGATATCCATTCCTCTATGCAGAATGGCACCAGTAGAATTAAAAGAGTTAAAGGTACAGTTGCAGGAGTTATTGGATAGAGGATTTATTAGACCGAGCAATTCTTCGTGGGGTGCTCTAGTGTTATTTATGAAAAAGAAGGATGGCTCTCTGAGGATGTGCATTGATTATAGCAGCTGAACAAGCTGATAGTGAAGAATAGATATCCGTTGCCATGGATTGATGATCTATTTGATCAGTTGCAGGGTGCTAGTCATTTCTCTAAGATTGATTTGAGATTTGGGTATCACCAATTGATAATCAAGAACAGTGATGTACCCAAGATTGCTTTTAGGACCCGATATAGACATTATGAGTTTCTAGTGTTGCCATTCGGGTTGACTAATGCACCTGCTGCATTTATGGATCTGATGAATAAAGTATTTAAGCAATTCTTGGATAAGTTTGTCAAGTGTTCATTGATGAAATTCTTATCTATTCTAGAAGAAAGGAGGAGCACTCAGAGCATCTGAGGATTGTACTGTAGACACTTCGAGAGCATCAGTTGTATGCTAAGTTGTCTAAATGCCAGTTCTGGCTAACAAAAGTGTGTTTTATGGGTCGAGTGGTTTGTAAGGAGTGTATTATAGTAGATCCTCAGAAGGTTGAAGCAGTTGCAAATTGTCCTCATCCTTCTAGTGTTTCAGAGATCCATAGTTTCCTTGGTATGGCAGGATACTACAGGAGATTTGTGAAGGATTTTTCCAAAATTGTTGCTCCATTAACTAAGTTGACTAGGAAACAGGAGATATATCTGTGGACTGATGAATGTGAGAGCAGTTTTCAGACTTTGAAGTCTTGCCTCACAAGTGCTTTAGTGTTAACATTGCCATCAGAGGATGAGAAGTTTACAGTGTATTGCGATGCTTCACGAATTGGATTGGGATGTGTTTTGATGTAGCTTCGGAAAGTTGCTTATGCTTCTCGATAGTTAAAGAAGCATAAGGGAAACTATCCGACACATGATTTAAAGATGGTAGCTGTAGTGTTTGCACTAAAAATCTAGAGGCATTACTTGTATGAATCTAAATGCAACATATATACTGATCATAAGAGTTTGCAGTATATACTTCAGCAGAAGGATTTGAACTTTCGACAACACAGATGGGTTAAATTGCTAAAGGATTATGATTGTGAGATCCTTTACCATCCGGGCAAAGCTAATGTTATAGCAGATACATTGAGCAGGAAATTTATGGGTAGCTTAGCTCACATCTCGGTTGTCAGGAGACCTTTGATCCGAGAGATGAAGGAGTTAGCTGATATGGGTATAGAGTTGGATTTGGGATCCTTGGATCGAAACCAGGCTCCGATAGCCCAATTTTGGGTTAAGCCACTGTTGATAGATGACATTAAGGTGGCATAAGATAGGGATCCATATCTATTGAAACTTAAGGGTGATGTTTTGAATGGTAAAGCAGCAGAGTTCACAGTAGAGAATGATGTATTGAAATGTAGGAAGCAGATATGTGTACCCGACATTGATGGCCTGCAAGATTATATTATGAGAGAAGCTCACTATTCATCATATAGTGTACATCCTGGAATTACCAAGTTGTACCATGATATGAGAGATGTGTATTAATGGTCTGGTATGAAAAGAGATGTAGCTCGGTTTGTCTCTTCATGCTTAGCCTGTCAGCAGGTTAAGTTTAAGCACCAGAAGCCGTCTGGCTTACTTCAAGTGATTGAGTTTCCAGAGTGGAAATGGGAGCAGATTACTATAGATTTTATAGTCGGTTTACCGAGGAGTACACGGGGTTATGACTCCATATGGGTTATTGTAGATCGAGTGGCAAAGTCTGCTCATTTTCTTGAAGTGAAGACTACTTACTCTACAACTTAGTATGCACAATTATATGTGGATAAGATTATATGGCTTCATGGAGCGCCAGTGATAATCATATCAGACAGGGGTACGCAGTTTACCTCTCGATTTTAGTAGAAGTTCCAGGAAGCTATGGGAACCCAGTTAACATTCAGTACAACTTTCCATCCACAGACCGATGGATAGTCAGAAAGGACTATCTAGACTTTGGAGGATATGTTGAGATTATGTGTTCTGGATTTTAAAGATAATTGGGATCAATATTTGCCACTAATTGAATTCTCCTACAATAATAGTTACCATTCTTCTATTGGAATGGCTCCATATGAAGCACTATATGGTAGGAAATGCAGATCTCTAGTGTGTTAGGTGGAACCAGAAGAGAAACAGATAGAGGGACCATAATTGATAAAGGAAACAGTGGAAAATGTGCCTATTATTAGAGATCGGATGAAGACCGCTTTCAGCACAGAAGAGTTATGCTGATCCGAAGTGGAAGGATGTTCATTTTGCAGTTAGTGACTATGTCTTTCTTAAAATCTCACCAATTAGAGGTGTTATGAGATTTGGAAAGAAAGGAAAGCTGTCACCAAGATTTGTAGGCCCATTTTTGATACTTGATAAGATTGGCAATGTGGCTTACAGATTGGCTCTTCCACCAAATTTGAGCCATGTTCATCCGGTGTCTCATATTTCTATGCTGAGGAAATATGTATCTAATCCATCGTATGTATTGGAAGTACAGGATATTGGGGTTAATGAAGACTTGTCATTTGAGGAGCTACCAGTGGAAATTGTAGATAGACAAGTCAGGCAACTGAGAAACAAGGAAATCCCAATGGTTAAAGTGCTATAGAGGAATTAGTCGATGGAGGAGTACACATGGGAAAGTGAGCAGGACATGAGGGACAAGTATCCATTCATGTTCCAACATTGATGTATGTATGTATTTTAAATTCGAGGACGAATTTATTTGAAGGAGGGTAGAATGTAATACCCTAGAAAAGCATACCATAATAATATGATTAAAGTTCTCAGTATGTGGTTTGAAATTATCGAAATGACTAAAGATAATTTTAAAAATTCAGTTAGAGTGAAAACGAAAAACTTTTTTGGAAAATGTCGGTGTCGATATCGCTGCCGCAAAAATAGCAGCCCGGACGACAAATGAATTTCTGATTTTAACTAGAGGGGAAATGATTATGTATATGCATGTGTAAATACAGTAAAAAGAAAGAGGTGAAAAATATTTACAATCACTGAAATAGTAAACGATGGAAAAATCATAAATAAATGGAACTTTAGGGGTATAGTAGAATTTGGACTGTCTGAGTTTCGGAACGGCTTTGAAACTATTTTTATTATAAAGTATTAATAAAAATAAGATGTTTGAATGTTCACTTTGAAATCCAAATCCCGACGAAATTGTCAGAATAAACTACAGAAGGAAAATATGGCAAAAGCATAATTTAAGGAAAGTTTAAGAACCAAAGTAAAATTTGCCAAATGTGACTTACTATATAAGCCACACTTAGAAATTTTTTTTTCTTCATTTTGTTCTTCCTTGTCCGAAATTTTCTCCCTCCATTTCCATTGATTTTTCTTCAAATTTGTTAAGGAAAAACCATGGAAACTTGATTCAAACCTTGAATCTTCCACCCTCCATCCATTTGCAACCTTGGAGAATAAAAAAATTTCAAGAACAAAGCACTTGAAGATTTCGGCCAAAGCATCAATTTGAGGTAAAATGATATTTTGTTTGATTTTATGATTGATTTAGGGTTATTAGATGTTAGTTAGATTGGGTAATATGTTTAATTGTATCAATTAATGCATATAGCATTTTATTTTCAAACCCTAAACCTATGTTGTAAGAGATGATTTGTTGAAATTGGATTAGTATGTGTAATTTAAGTATACAATAAGTTAATTGGAAGTTAATTGATGAATATTCTATGGTTAAATTGTTGTAGAAAATTCAATTGAAGAAAATTAAATATTTTGCCTACTTTGAGGAATTTGAAGGAATTGGTAGCAAACCAATTTTGTTAGCTCATTTGGAGTGTTAGGTGAGTCTTTTATGCATCATATGTTATGCCTAAAGTGTTAAAATATCAATTGGAATTCATATGCAAAAACCCTAAAGTGGCCGAACCCTAATTGGCTATTTTTGACTTGAATTATTCTTGTCTTTCCTATGGATTTTTCATACCAATTTGATCCATTTAATGATGTTTATTGATGTGTATATAATGCCTATGGAATTGCTTTTAATGTGTGTTGTTATTGATAATTGAAGCAATGTCAACGTTGCACCAAATCCTTGCCAAAATGTCATTTCATTGTTGTACACAATATGTTCGATAAAATACCTAGCTCAAAAATCCATAGGCCAATCATTTGAATGCCATCGTCACCAGCGACAATGGCATGCCAATTGTGGCAACTTTTTATCCGTAAATGACTAACTTATGTTTGATCACATTGTTGGTTGCTAGACCTTTAGTCACTGTATAATGAATTGTTATTGATATCTTATTGATTCTATTACTCATTGAATTGATTGATGATGAGTTATTGATACTTGGTGATGCCATTATTGTGAAATGGTATCTATTGATGAGTCTATTGATTCTATTGATTCCGATGTGATTTGATAGAGCTGCCGCCTCGACCGGGTAATGAGTATATACTGTCAGCATTGTGTACAATGTATTGTTATTATGCCATAACTGGGAAGGGATATCAGTCCTAGTTATAAGACCTGATCCGTCTTATGTTTATTGATATGAGATTGGTTTGTGCTTGACACATTTCAATGCGTTTCATGGCTCTATATCTGTCATTTTCTATCTTATCCATGTGATATACTATCCATTGATGTGATTGTTGAATACAATCATATTCTATATTTGATTATGTATTCCAGAGATTTTGAGCTGATTGATTTATTTATCTCATCTGCCTATTGGTTTATTGATATTCCATTACCTGTCTTATTGGTTGATGCATATTAGATTCACTGAGTATCATGTATACTCACCCTCTCACTGTTTTCCCTCTCTAGGTATAGAGTAGGAGACAGATATCCTAGCATTTTGACTCTCTGTGGATTCTGCAGTTTTAATATAAGTGTAATTATTTAACATTGTATTATTTTGTATGTTTATATTCTAGCTGCTCAATGTGTTATGTATGGTATAGTTAGATTATGAACATGTATGTATAAATATTTTGGAGTATAAATGTATAAGATTATGGTCATTACAAAAAGTGACAGAAGAAATGACAGAGTAACAGAATAAATAGTGCTTATGTGAGTGTATGACTATAGGTTGATATGTATAGTATGAGATTGAATAGATATGATGATGGGTTCTATGGGTATCGATCGCCTCTGGTATCTTCCGCACCCTAGGACCGTCGCAGTCCCCGAGAGCGGGTTGTGACAGAAGGGGACCCCGCCTAGTCGGCTCTGGTCATACAACACCCTATCTTTCACCTCCTTCTCTCCCCCTTCCAGGTGACATTGCTATAGACAAAGACAAAAGAACAAATATCAATTAACGATACGCAGATAAACATATATAATAAATAACTTACAAATGACGATATAATAATTCTTGTTATGTGATTTATTTCTTTGCTCTGATACCACTTCTATCACATCTCCCACTTCAGGAAATGTGAGGGTCCTAGGGTATAGGTAAGTATAAGACCCCCTAAACCCATAGAACCCATATATATTAATTTTTACAAAAAAATTACCATAACTTCTTCGTATTTTATGCTAATACCCGGGACCCATGTCCCTCACTTCATTAATTACAATATCACAACCTGTAGAAGAAATAATAATTATATATCTCAATCCTTAACCCCCAAATCTACCACATGGCAAGCAATTTTATCTTAACACTTTAATATATATTAAACCATAGTCATTTATCTATTCTTACTATTTATAGCATACTATATATTTTATATTGATTTAGTTAAAACTATTCATAAGTACATATATTAAATGATTACTATCACTACAATCCAACAACTATTAACTATGGAGCTCTACTGAAGACTAACAAAAGGAATTTACATAGATAAAAAGGATTCCTAACTGTGGAGGAGAATATAGCTGTAACCGCAACTATATACTGATCCCTGAAAAAAAATGCAAACCACAAATATATGAGGTAATACTCAGTGAATAACATATATAACACCCCTTTGGTGAGGTTAAGTTATAAGAAGAATAAAACAAAGTAACAATAAGTGAATAAAAGGGATAGAAATAAATAAAAATAATAATCATATAATTAAATGAGAATATAGCCATTGAAATCCAATTATGCTAGCATTTATGTCAAGATGGTTGTCAAAGAAGAAAAATGATTAAAATAATAATTATTCATATAGAACTTGTTTCAAATAAATATGTTGAGCCAAATGCTCATACAGCAACGACAAATAGGAAAATTCACTAAAATATAGACAAAGGCTACAGTCCGGTAGCATGTCTTTCATTGAAGTCATATGGTTGATCAGACTACATGACTAGGATCATAACCCTCTCTTAGCTGGAGTATCACTGAAAATATTATGCATAATGCCCAATGTAAAAATATCTACTACATCAGAAAAGTAGTTCTATCATTGTTCACATTTAGGGTGTATAGCAATATCAATCTCAATAGTCAATAAAATGTTCACTTTTATAAATTTCATAAGAAAAGATATGATAATGTTGAATCAAACAATTATAGAACATTTAATGAGAAGGTTTTGGTTACACAATGAAATTTCAAGAATGATAAGAATTAAACAAAATATAACAAGTATGATTTTGGTCCAAAATAAACAATGTGATTCTAATGGCTACCATTGAGACATATGATAATTAATTCATATTTAAGATCAAGTGATGAGGCTATAATGTAACAAAGGCTAATCTTATCCATATAACATAAATTGGGAAACATCTAAGAATATTACAAAGAATTTATAATTCTAATGATACAAAGATGCCAATGGCCTTGAAGGGTTCAATTAATGAATTTAGGAAGCAATAAATAGTAATAGCAATACACATATGAGACATATAAAGTTTGGCCATGGCAAAGACAATGAGCTTGGAAGATTAATTACCAATGTAGGGTCAAATAAGGTAAGATGGTATATGTTAGATCTTAGTGTCTTCATCATATCTATTTTGATGGTTACAAACACCAAATTAATGGACTAATGTGCTTGTTTCATTATGCACAAGATTTTCCAAGTATTTCTCTAAAGTATTGCAGGATGCTGATATGTCGTGGGCACGACCACTTATAGTTGTAGGTGTGACTCTTGGAATAAGATTGATCATAGGTGAGACCAAGTCAGTTGCAGCCTTGAAAAGCTTCAGGTTGCGGGAGCGAAATTAATTTGAGAATTTCTAAAAACATCCAGTAGCCTCAAGATGAATAGTGTCTCTTCATTAGTGGGCGTGACACATAAAAGTCGCGAGTGCGATTAGGTGAAGTCACGGGAGTGACATGTTATTCGTGGGCGTGAAATTAAATTTATAATATCTCAAAACATTTAGAAGCTTCAAATGAATAGTGTCTCTCTAGTCACGAGTGCAAATTTTTTAGTCAAGGGTGCGACTAGATATCATCGCAGAAATGACAAGACCAGTCACGAGCGTGAAATTTAATTCAACAAAGTTCAAAAGTAACAAAAGCTTCACATGCTCAGTGATGCGTTGGTCACGGTTGCTACAAATCCAAGTCGCATGCGCCACTTGATGAAATTCAAATTTACTCTTTATCGAGCTAGATGAGAGTCGCAGGTATGACTATCCAAGTTGCGGGCGCAACTCTGTAATACCCTAGAAAGTTATAAATCTCATGCATGAATTATTTCTCAGTATGTGGTCCATTAGTCTTGAAATGATGGAAAATAATTTTAGAGACACAGTTAAAAAGTGAACTTGTTACTTTTCCGGAAAGCGGCGGTGTTGGGAATACTGCCTAGAAATAGTTATTCGGTCAACAGAAGAATTTCTGAAGTTGACTTAGGGATAAAAGATCACCATAATTTATGTGTAATTTTGGTAAAAAGAAAGAAGTGAAAATCATTTAGGAACACTGAAAAAGTAACTAATGGCAAAATTGTAAATAAATGAAAGTTTAAGGTGAATAGTGGAAAGTGGTCTGTCGAAGTTACAGAATTACTCCAGAACCATTTTTATAAATAAGTATAAATTAAAATAAGCCTATTAACTCCCCATTTTAAAATCCAATTCCAGACAGAATTGACAGAATAAATTACAGAAGATTTTGGACCAAAGTATGATGGATGTAAGTTGGAGGAGTTAGTTGTAATTTGCCATTTGGATTTTTCTATTTATTCCATCACTTAGAACAAAATGTCATCTTCTTCTTCTTCATTGTTTGAGCCGAACCACTCTTTCCATTTTCCTTCTTCAATTTCTTCTTCATTTTATGCAAATTTCTTAAGATTAATTGATGGAAAAATTGAGTATTCATCTAGCTTTGTTCGTTTCCATCATCAATTTGTAGTTAGGAGCAAAGGAATTCAAGTATTTTCTTAAAGGGAGGATTCGGCCACACCCCCTACTTTTAGGTAATTCATTTCCTTGTTCATTCCTTTGGTTTAAATAGATGTTAATTAGGTTGAATTTGATGGGTTTGTAGTTAATTGGCATCAATTGATGCAAATTTGTTGAAATGCCTAATTAGGTTGCTTAAATTGAAGTTGTAAGAAATGAGTTGATGATTTAGTGTTTGATTTTGTTAATTGATATTAGAATTAGTTAATTGGATGTGAATAGGTAACTAAATGATGATTTATTTGATGTAGAATTGAAGTTGGGAACAAGGTGTTCTATATAGGCCATTTAGTGATTTTGGTGTGAATTGAGCTATTCAAGGCTATTTGAATCATTAAGTGAGTCTATATTGCATCCTATAACATGCCTGATTGATTGAATTGATGATTGGAAAGCTATGGTAAAACCCCACCCTTGGCCAAACCTTATAGCACTATTCATCCTTTTGAATTATGCTTGGTTTTTGCTTGAATTCCCATGCCATTTGATCCTATTTTGATGTTGTTTAATTATGTTTCTTTGATGCCTATGCCTTTGTTGACAATGTAGCTTTGTATTGATTGAATTGGGTAAGTCAAGTTTGCACATAAACCTAACCTATTGGCTTGCCATTTTATGCCCACCATGTGTTTAATGAAATGCCTAGTTCATTTGCCTTTGGCCTATTGTTTTGTATTTCATAGGCCTACCATTTGAATGCCATTGTCGCCAGTGACGTTGGCATGCCAATTGACCTACCATTTTTCGCCACCGAACCAACTTTTGTTCCATATCTTTCTTAAGTGCCAAACCACGTATCATTGATTGTATGTTATCTACAGCATTGCCATTATTATTATTGATAATTGAATTGACTGATAATGGACTGATTGATTGATGGATGCCATTATTGCATAATGGTATCCCTTATTATATTGACCCTTATGTGGCTTGACAGAGCTACCGATCCAACAAGGTAGTGGGGAAATACTGTCGGCGATGTGCACATTGTATCACTGATGCTTTAGCCGGGAGGGGCTATGGTCCTAGCCATAGGGCCTGATCAGCCTTATGCTTACTGATACATATATGTTACTAGAGTCCTATATGGTCCATACGAATTACTGGAGATTGTATGATTTCTTTTCATACAGTCCATCCCTTTATCTGTCTTTCCATATGATATCGAGCCTATATTGTATTCTTTGGCTATACTGTACCCTGATATTGATTTTGTTTACTGTATCTGATTTATTTGTACCATTGTTCCATTAACTACCTATTGTTTTATTGTGGATGCATATAGATTCACTGAGTATCATCTATACTCACCTTTTTATTGTTTAACTATTTCAGGAGAGGAATAGGCTATAGAATCCTGACATCTGTTATCTGTGGATTTCTGCTATAGTTATTGATGTATATTTTCTGAAGTTTTGTATTATTATTTTGGTATTCATTATCTAGTTGCTCTATGGGGTATGTATGGGTTAGCTAGGAAATAAACATATGTATATATTGATGATGATATTTTGAGTTATATGATGATGTATGATATGATATATTGATCATTACAGCCAATTGCAGTAGATTACAAAATGAATTATAGAATAATAGAATGGATGATAATTAAATAAAACAGATAATATATTATAGTTTATAGATTGTGCATGTGATACTAGGTTCTATGGATGTCGGTCGCCATTGGCATCTCCCGTGCCTTAAGACTGTCGTGACTTGGAAAACCGGGTCGTGATAGAGGTGTTATCAGAGCATTAGGTTACAGACAGTGAAAATTAGGTTATAGATGAATAGTACCTGAATTACAGAGGAATAGTAGAATTAAGTATACCATGGAGCATAAGATTTCCTTTGATGTCTATTACTGTTATCATCTGTTATATGTCATTATTCTGCGTTTCTGTCATTTTTTGAGACTATTTTTGTTTTTTTGACAGATTATAGAGATGTCTGACGATAGAGACAGAGATACCAGGGAGGCAGAGGTAGCCTCCAATGAGTCACTGGTTAGAGAGATTGCAGTGTTAGAGGGTTCGTCTAGATCCCGACGGACTTCAGAGGGTTCTGAGAGGGGCGGTGACCCCTAGAGAGTGGAGATGATGCGGGGTGATGGAGTTACGGAGAGAGATGGAGGATATGAGATGGGAGCGTCAGCAGGTACCACCACCACCTGCTCCAGTAGTAGTGCCTCCACCTGTAGTACCAAAGGCAGTTCCAGTGGCACCGGCTCCTGTGCAGCCAGTGGGGGCTCAGAGGGAGCCAGCTGAACAGGGAGGCCAAGGAGTGATTGAGGAGGGAGGAGTATCGATGTTTAGTTTCTGAGGGTAAACTTACCTGAGTTTAGAGGAGACAGAGGTACTGATCCTATTGATTTCTTGGAGGAGGTGGAGAAGGTAGTGAGGAGACTACCTTGTTCAGAGTTGAGAGCTGTGGAGTTGGTTGGGTTGTTACTTAAGGGTAAGGCATGGACCTGATTCTCGAGGAGGATGGAGCCCAGGCTTTATGGTGAGCACCCACCTACTTGGGTTGAGTTTAGACAGGGTCTTATTGATGAGTTTATTACAGAGGGGGTGAAGACTCGTAACTTAGTTATATTTGAGCAGTTGGAGCAGGGAGACAGATTTATGGAGGAGTATGCGGAGGAGTTTATTCGGTTGAGTAGATATGCTACTCATATTGTATCTACAAAGACTGATTTGATTAGTAGGTTCGGAAGGGTCTTCACACTGCATTACATAATGCATTATTGGCCACAGAGTTTACTTCGTTGACTACAGTGATAGACAAGGCTACCTAGATGAAGGAGAAATACAAGACTGAGAGGGCTAAGAGGGACCAGAAAAGGAAAGGGAGTCCAGGATCACAGATTAGGAGGGGGAGAGCAGCTCCCGTCCTAGATAGACAAAGCCAGTACCTCAGTTTGAGCAGAATCTATAGCCAGTAGTCAGAGGAGGAGACTACAGAGTAGGGGACCACCAGTAGTTTAGTCAGCACCTGCTTACTCTCAGGGTTCTTCGAGACCAGTTACTCAGGCACCCAACATTCCTACTTGTGGGTTTTGTGGTCGGAGACATGGAGGGGAGTGTTAGAGATGGACTGGTGCTTGTTTGAGGTATGGCCAGTAAGGCCATTATGCTAACAATTGTCCATTGAGGGCTGACCAACAGCCATCTGTCACGGTTTCTCAGCCAGTGGTACAGGCGGGTCAGAATTTGGGTAGAGAGGCTATAGGCAGAGGCAGGGGAGGATAGTGTAGGAAATCAAAATCAGAAAAGGCAGCAGAATAGAAAAATTTATTTCGATTTCCTCCAAGATCAATATGAAGATCCAGATCAGATTGGTTAGGGTTTATACCTTTGTTTGATGATTCGACTACAAAAGGCGATTTTGAGTCAGGAGCAGAAGCTTTTTCGTCTTCTGCCTCTACGGTATCCACACGAACGGATCATCCCTCCTTTGATTCGTCTCACGAATAAGAAGAATATCTCCGAGATGTTTTGCTAGATATGTCTAAGAGAATTAGGATTAGGGTTCACTTCTTCTTTTCTGAAAAACAGCAGAAAATTAGTTTCTCCTAAAAATAACATCACATGTATATTTATAGGCATTTAACCCTAGCATTAGGTCAACTAATACAACCCTAATTTGCCCCATCTGACTTGGGCTCGAATTTTGGGCTTATATTAGTTCTTAGCTAAACCATTTAGCCCAATGCTTAATTTTTTTAATCCATCTCATGAATTAAAAATCCTATCATCAATCCGATCTAAATGTGTGACCCTATAGGTTCCCACAACATTAGCAGTGATATAAAATCATATTTTATATCAGAAGCAGTGAGTGGTGTCTAGCAACACATCAATGCTACCTAAGTCACGAGAATGTCAATGACTTGATATAACCTTTCTTGTGATAAAATTACCAAGTAATTAAATCCTTTTGTCCTAGATGTCTAGATTGAACACTGTCACGACCCAACCCGGGAGTCGCAACGGTCCTAGGGTATGGGTGATGCATAAGAAACCAATACCATGAAGAACCCAAATATCTATCTATATGGCATGCAACAAACAAAACACAGCTTAATAAATTTATAAATGTTGAAGAAAATTCGACAGCATTTCCTCTAAAATTGGACTATGCCCCAAAACAAAATCAAACAAACAGCACTTCAAATAATTTCCACAATCATTCTCCACAAAATGATATCTCTGGATCACCATCACTATCTCAATATCAACATCTATATATAAATATACAAATATTCTCCATATATACATATAAACTGTCAAAACATATCATATCAAACAACATTATATATATGAAATCTTATAATGATATCTACATGCCAAAACTTATATACAGTACCATGGAATACTATTCTATACATTGTTTA
>CANXYC010156796.1:0-12450 GCA_948193065.1 Aleurites moluccanus | reverse complement strand
TATAACTCATTCAAGCTTTAAAACACTTAAACAAATCAACACAACATCAAACCCTAACCAAAATAGTATTCGGCCAAAATGAACAAAACTCCATTTCATTTCATTTCCAAGTTTAAACAATGCAAACCTCATTTCCATAATCAACATACTCCATTTAAGCATTCAAATACCTAAAACAAATCAAACCAAACCTAACCCTAATGGACAAACCATTCGGCCAAAATGGGAAATGCTTCAAATCAATATGTTTTCAACCTTTAACCAATAATTCATATCACACACATCAATTTAACCATTCTTAAAGCTTTAAAGCTATCAAAATACCAAAATACAACCTAGGTTCCATTTAGGGTTTCAAAATTCCAAAACATAATCCAACCATCAAAAATTCAATCCAAACCATAAATAGTTACAAGAATCAACATATAAACATAATTAAACTAAAAGATTTCCAAAGAAATCAACTTACCTAATTTTCTTCAAATTCTTCCTTTGGCTATTTGGTTGCCCAAATGGATTCTTCCAAAGCTTTAAAGGTTAAAATGGTGTTTAGGATGTAGGAATTGATGGATTTCCATCAAAAATGGAAAGAAAATCATAGGAAATGGAAGAGTGGTGGTGTGGCCGAAACCTAAAACCAAGCAAACTGAAGTTTGCTGCAGAAATGCTGAAGGTTGAAGATGAATTGCTGAAATTTAAGTATTTATATGATTGATGGAATTGGGTGATTCAAAGTATTGGTGCATTTGGTTTAAATCAACATCTAACCATCCATTTAGCTTACTTAAATCTCATTGGCCATCAAAAGTCAAAGTAAACCAAGCTTAAATCAGATCATCCACACCAAATTATAATCCTTAAGGCAAAAATCCAATAAGGTAAGCTTACGATAGCTAAAATGCTCCGGAACGATCCAACCGTCCGATTTTCCATCATTTAATCCAACGGCTAGATTTAATCAAGTCTAAACTGTTATAATAGAATCACACACACCTTATAATCCCATATTCATAGTAAAATTACAATAAGGTCCTTAATTTATTTCGAAACCCCTCAAACGCCCCCGTTGAGCTGTTTTCCCTAAATTATCTCCAACCGGGTATATTTTTCCATATAATTCCCAAATAAATAATTTAAGACCATTTACATTCACTTTTATTCTTTCCTTTACTCAAATATACTGATAAATTTATAAAACCTCGAAAAATTGAAAAATTACAACTTAGTCCCCCGATTACCAAAAATTTCAAACTTACCCGATTAAGTCCTAACTGACTTCAAACCAACTCTAAGCCTAAAAATTAGGTTATATAACATGCATAAATACAAATTCCATGCATTCACATATCATATTAACACATCATAAAGAAAGAAAAATAATTTCCCTAAAGGTCCCTATAAGGGTTTAGGCTAAGGTGTTACAGTAGGCCTATGAATTTGAACTAGGCATTTCATCGAACACTTTGTGTGCAATATTCAATAGATATTTTGGCAAGGTTTTGGTACAACATTGAAATTGCACCAATATCAATCAATAAGTACACAATGTAGGTTATTCAATAGGCATTTGGTTTCCAACAATAAACATCATATGAAGGATCAAAAAGGCATAGAAAACCAAAGGAAAACAAAGCAAAAATTCAAGGTAAACTTGCCATACATGGTTCAGCCGAGACATGGATTTCAAGGTAAGTTTCCAAACTTCAATTTAACACTTTAGGCATAACAAATGATGCATATTAAACTCACCTAGCACTTTAAATCACTTGAATTGCACACTTTGCCACCAAAGTCTTCAAAGTAGGCAAAAATGGCAACTTTCCAATTCTTTGATCTCTACATCAATTCAATCACATATAATCTATCTATTAGTCATCAATTAACATAATCTAACCTCAATTAACATTAACTAACACTAATTCAAATATTCATCTCTTACAACTTCAATTTAGGGTTTTCTATTTAGGGAAAACCTATCAAATATATCAATTGATGCAATTAAACACTAAACTCATTCTAATTAACTTCTAAAATATATAAATGAAGCATTAAACGAAACAAATCACATCTTTACCTTAAGATGGAGAGTGGGCCGAAATTTACTAGCCATCCATTCTTGAAATTTCTTATTTTCCAAGCAAACCAATGATGAAAATCAATGAATCAATGGTTTAATTCAAGTTTTCTTTAGGTTTTCTCTTTGATTTTTCAAGAAAAATTGATGGAGAATTTGGAAGACCATATTCGGCCAACAATGGAGGGAGAAGAAGAAAATGGCAAATTACAAATAGGTCTTTAAACTTTCCATTAATCATACTTTTGCCACATTTCCTTCTGTAATTTATTCTGACAATTCTGTTGAGAATTATATTCTAAAGTGGGAATTCAAATAGCTTATTTTTATTTATACTTTATTATAAAAATAGTTTTAGAGCCATTTTGAAACTCAGACAGTCAACTTTTCACTATACCCTTAAAATTCCATTTATTTACGATTTTTTCATCACTTACTTTTTCAGTGTTCCTAAATATTTTTCAACTTTTTCTTTTTACCATAATTACACATATATTTATGTGATTCTTTACCTCCTGGTCTGACTCAAAAATTCTTCAGTCAACCGGACTGTTATTTCCCGTGCAGTATTATTAACACCGACGTTTTCTAGGAAAGTATCATTAATGCATTCTAATTGTATCTCAAAAATTCTCTTTAGTCATTTTGATATCTCAGACCAATAACTTATTAGATAATTGTTCAATCATAGTAGTATTTTCTAGGGTATTACAACACTGATGGAAAAGTCTGAAAAGCACAAAAAGATTGAGCAAAATCGCACGATAAAGAAAAAGCATAAGCAAAAAAATGCTAATATTGCCTCCTCCAATGAACAGTAGAACAAAAAAGAAGCAACCATAGTCAACTAGTAACCTTTAAAGGTGGAAAGGCGGAAATTCACTGATTTGGGTAAGCCCGTGAGCTTTATTTACAATGAAGCATTGAAAGCCAAGCTGGTCACACCTTTAGAACCAATGCCACCTCCAAACCCTTTACACAAAAGTTGGAACATGAATAAGTATTGTAAATATCACCAACGCTATGGGCATAAAACTAACATGTGCAAAAACTTGAGGTACAAAATCCAAGATCTTATTAAAGATAAGAACATCCTTTTCCCTACCCAGCCAGAATCAGGCATCCCCACCGATCTTCGCATTGTCCTAGAATAGAAGCAGGCCCTATTCAAACTCGATACTATGCAAGATAGCCTGCCTTCATGAAACTGAGTTGGAGTCTGAGTCATCTGAGTCATCCGAGTCCGAGTCTGAACCTGAGTCTGAGTCTGAACTTGAGTCATCTGAGTCCGAGTCTGAACCTGAGTCTGAGTCTGAACTTGAGTCATCTGAGTCTAAGTCTAAACCTGAGTCATTTGAGTCCAAGTTTGAACCTAAGTCCAAATCATTTGAGTCTATGTCTTCCTGTTCCGAGTCTGTAAAAGGTCTTTCTAGTCTTTTTTTTTTAATTTTGATGTAACTCATGATGATGGGACCTTTTCTTGTAATAAAAGCTTTGCCTTTTTTCCTCTTATATTTATTTGCTAGATTTTCCTTTTCATGATTCTAATCAGATTGAGACATCAAAAGAAAATTTTAAAAAAAAAAAAGAGAAAATAATAATAATAATAATTAATCAATTAATTTTGGCATAGAAGATGATCCAAAACTCGCAAATATTGCATCTTCATATCATGGCTCGTTGTCCCAAGAGATTCTAGAATTCAAGGATTGCTTTGCATAGGAACCTAAGGATATAAGTGAAATTGATACAAGCATTGCAATTCACAAGATTCCAACTTAAGAGCATGTGAAGCCTGTTAAGCAAAAATTGAGAAGGAAAAAGTTATCAAGCTGTTAAAGAACAAATTCATTGAACCAGTCATGGAAAGGATGAGTTTGGATGGCTCGTATTTTCTAGAATGAAGTAGTTAATCTATTTCAAGAGGAAAAGATCCAGCATCCTAGGTCTTCACCTTATCAAACAAACGAGGGCAATTCAAGCAGCAAACAAGACTCTTAAGACCATTCTGCAAAAGATGATCACCGGTAGCAGGAATTGGCAAACACATCTTTCATATGCATTATAGGGATATCATACCTCCATTCGCACTCCAACCGGGGCAACTCCCTATTTTCTTAGTTTATGGTATCGAAACTGTTCTTCCAATTGAAATGCAAATCTTATTTGCTAGGGTTATGTTTGAAAGTCAGCTAGATGAAATAGAATGGATCAAAAGGGTACCATGATCAGCTGAACAATATAGGTGAGGAAATGATGGATGCCTTATACTAGATTCAAGGTTATTCAACATAGGCTTACAAGGCATTTCAATAAAAGAGTGACTGACAAAGGAGGAAAACTTGGTCTTGAAGGAAAGCGAAGCCTCGGTTCATGATCCAAGAGGAAAGTTTTCGACCCAGCTAGGCTGGTCCTTACTTGCCTAAGAAGATTATGTTCGGTGGAGGAGCCATACTTATGGACATGAACGAGAATGAATTTGCAAACCCATGTAATCTGGATAATGTTAGAGAGTTTTATAAACATAACTATGAGGACCTGATTCTCCCAAAGAAAAGAATTAAAAGTGCAAAAAGTGTAAATGGAGATACGTAGGCAATCCATTCTAGGTAGGGTCCAAATCATAATAAAATTATCATTTTTATGCCATAATTAATTAACTTTCGCTCATAAAGTTGAAAACCTTAAAAGGTGACTTAGGTAAAAATTAGAGCAGCTCGGGAAGTCGAAAAACTAAAGGGCGGCTAGGGCAAAATTTAGAGCAATAATAAAAAAAAAAAAGAAAAAGAAAAAGGAATAAAAAGATAAATGTCTCATTTTGATGATCATATCTAGAAAAAACTCAAAAGGCATGAGTCATAAATCGTTGTTCCATTCATCACGTTCATTGTTAAAAATAGATTCATGTCTCATTTTATTCCATTCATAAAAACTAGTGTCAAAAATCAAAAATCCTATCTCATTCTATTAAAGTTCAAACAAATGTCAAAACATTCCAAGTCAAAATGAAAAAAAAAAAGTATATATATATCTAATCCTAGGTGGACAAAAGCAAAAATCAAAGGCAAAATCCTAACTATGAGTTTTTCTCCTCCCAGGTTGGATATCTTTGTCATAAGCTAAGTCATCTAAACCATCATCAGCTGGTCTCATTCTAATTGCTTTATTAGAATCCTTAACAGCAGTAGTCTCCTTCGAATCTTTGGTGATAACAATCTTCTTGTCATCCCCCTGTCAGATAAATCTATCTTTGTTATCATTGTCACTCCACCAACTAATGCCTCTGTGTCATTCATAGGTATATGTGAGTCGTTTGTCTCCATCCCTGCCTCTAGCTCTTTTATCATAGTAACTCACTTGATCTTCTCAATAGGCTAAATCGAGGTAATAAACTAAGCATCATATCCATTCAACTTATCTAATGAGCCAACTAGTCTGACAAAATGTATGGACCTCCTCCAACCATTCATTATGACCTGGGCAACAGTGCTAGTAATCAGAGATATAGGAAAAATGACCCTGTCTGGTGGAATACCCTGGGACTTTCCCATCTGCCTCAGAATTCTAGTACCTTGATAAAATGCAGTCAAACCCATGCCCATCAAATATACCATCATATAGCCAAAGATCATTGTCATAAAGGAATTAATCTTATACCATGGGCAATACCACAAAAGACTATCTAGATTTAGCTCCAAAAGCCAAGCAATCCACTCCCTTTTAAAGTCAAAACGGATCAAGGTTTTATATGGTACCTGATAGCCTATCTGGAGAACTCACTGTCTAAAAATGATCCTTTAGCCAGACTAATCATTCTAAAGCAGAAGTCAGAAATCAAGAAAGGGACTTAAGCTAAAAAGGGTCGATAAAAGAAAAAGTTCTTACTTGAAAGATAACCGAGCTAACTTACCAGAGTCCATCGATCTTATAATAACCGTCTAAGTTGTGCAAAGCCTTGTCCGATCTAAAAAAAATAACTCAAGCCTAATTCGACCATGGCCTTGCCTCAATCGATCTGACAAAACCGGCCAAACTCCATGAAAAAATTGACCATTAACCTTACCATAGCTGACCTCAGCTGAACTAATAGGACTAATCAGCCTCAAGACTAAACCTGACCATAGCCTCCCAAAAGTAGCTTGAACCAATCTGATAGGACCAATCAACCCCAAGACTAAATCTAGCCATAGCTTCCCAAAAATAACCTTTAGGCAATATCCAACCTCAGCCTTCCAACTTAATCTTTAAACCAAGACTGAGCATGGCATCATCCTCAATTCAGCATACTCAGCCCAAACTGAATGTGGCTTCAACTAGCAGCATTGTTAAAACCTTACCTTTCCATTATCACTGCCCTATGAGTAGACAAACCAATACCAAATAAATTACCAATTCCCTCTTAACCTCAATGAACACCAAATGATCTGAGTCATTTTCTTTCCAAAGCATTATTCCCCAAAAGTGGGCCATCTTTTTAAATCACGATCTCTCAAAAGTGGGTCATCTCTATAAAAGTCTAAATCACCCTTGGGAAGCCTAAGTCATAATGACCTCATCTTTTTGAGCAAATTCTAAGCCAAGGCCAAATAGAATGTCAAAATCCCTCTGACTGACAAAATAACCAAGACATCCTTTTTCCAAAAGTGGGGCATCCTACTAAAACTTCGATCACAAATATGATGTGTCACCAACACCTCAACACCTTAGCGATTTATGTCAACCTTTCACTGATTCAAGGTACTTAATTTATCAAAGCATGCATGCTTATATTAGACTTAAGATGCACTTCAAAAATTATCATCTTAACACCATAGTTGTATCAATTGTCCTAAGGTAGCTTAGGTTTTCACTTCTAGCCTAGCATAGAGTTAGGACCCCATATTATATCAAACTCTTTCTAATTTAGGGCATCCTAAATTGCATCATATTATTTCTTCAGACTTTGGGAAAATTTCTTAAGCCACATATCATTTTCCTCTGACTTAAAGGTTCAGAAGTCACATTTCATTTGCTTGACTTTTAAAGATACTTAAAGTCTCTCTCTCCCACTTGTAAAGATATCTGAAGTCAAACCCATCCCAAAATTATTTTAAGCCTAAGTGGCCCTTGGCAAATAAAGTTATTTTAAGCCCAAGTAGCCATTGGCAAAATAAAATCATTTTAAGCCCAAATAGCTCTTGGTAGTCAAAATCTATTTTCACCCTATTTCATTCTGAAAGATGTTTGAAATCAAAATCTATTTTTCACCCGATTTCATTATGAAATATGGTTGAAATCAAAATCCTTTTTTCCACCTGATTTCATTCTGAAAGATGTTTGAAATCAAAATCTATTTTCCACCCAATTTTATTCTGAAAGATGTTTGAAATAAAAATCCATTTTCCATTCAATTTAATTCTGAAAGATGTTGGAAATCAAAAATCCAATTTACACCCGATTTTATTCTAAAAGATGTTTGAAATCAAAATATATTTTCCACCTAATTTCATTCTGAAAGATGTTTGAAATAAAGAAAATCCAATTTCAAACCCCTCATGCTAAGGTTTTCTCATTTTGGCTTTTCACACCTTCCTAAGGTTATCTTTATAAACTTTTCATACCTTCCTAAGGAAATCCTTGGGATCTTTTTGGACATTCTTAAGGGTATCCTTAGAACCTTTTCAGACCTTATTAAGGGAATCCTTAGGATCTTTTCTCAGACCTTCATAAGGGAATCCTTAGGACCTTTTTAAACCTTCTTAAGAGAATCTTTAGGACCTTTTCAGACCTTCCTAAGGGAATCTTTAGGATCTTCCTAAGGGAATCCTTATGATCTTTTCAGATCTTCCCAAGAGAATCTTTGGGATCTTTCCATACTTTCCTAAGGGTATCTTTATGACCTTTTCAGACCTTCTTAAGGGTATCCTTAGGATCTTTTTGAAACTTCCTAAGGGAATCCTTAGGATTTTTTTAGACCTTCCTAAAGGTATCCTTAGAACCTTTTCAGACCTTCCTAAGGGAATCTTTAGGATCTTCATAAGGGAATCCTTAGGATCTTCATAAGGAAATCCTTAGGATCTTTTCAGACCTTCCTAAGGGAATTTTTGGGATCTTTTCAGACCTTCCTAAGTGTATCTTTAGGACCTTTTTAGACCTTCCTAAGGATATCTTTAGGAGCTTTTCAAACCTTCCTAAGGGTATCCTTAGGATCTTTTCAAATCTTCCTAAGGGAATCCTTAGGATTTTTTCAGACTCTACCTAAGATAGCCTTAGGAGCTTTTTTCAGACCCTTCCTAGCATAGCCTTAGGATCTTATCAGATCCTTTTCTAGGATAGCCTTAAGACATCTTTACACAATTTGGTCATGGTAGCCTATGTTCACTATCATCATATTACTTTTCAAGAAAAGTAACCATGATGAGGGACAACTGTCAACACGTAATTTTGCACCTAAATAGACTAGGGTCCATGCCAAACTAAGGGGCAATCAACCAAAAGTCAAAATTGGCTTTGATACAGTTAAATCAGACCATTTCATATTGATCGGCATAAACCGAAAGAAAAACCACTTCGATTCTGGCAAATCAAAACAAAAGGAGCTGAAAATGCCATATGGCAGGCTTAATGGCAGCCAGCCAAGCCATATGGCAGTGCCACCATGCTTCAATGATGTTGCTGCCATAAGCCCAGCCTCCTACCACCAATACACATGGCGGTTACCGCTAAGGTAGTCCACGAATCCCATATCGTTCTAGTTTAGAATTTTGCCCAGGTCTTTTTCCCTATAAATACAAGCCTCCATTAGCTTTAAAAAATACACTAGAATAACTAAGTAGAGTTTTTCTTAGTTGGCTCTCCCTTCTCTCCCTTTATTCATCTTTCTTTATCATAAGTGGTTCAATTATCTTTGATTTAGAACTGATTTCTTCAACTCTCCTTGAGTTAGAGGAATATAAGACTAAATTGATCTCTTTTTGAGTCAATTTAGTATCACCTTTGTGTTAATTCAATTAATTAATTCAATTTGATAATTAAAATTAGACAATAACTTGACCTTTGGACTAATTTTGTTACCTAAGCAAAAGTGAAACTTTGATCCAGAAGAACTCTAAGACGCCCTCCGCCCAAGTTGCGAAGTAATGTATCGTGTTCTAAACTCAAAATCAAACTCATTCCCATTCTTCTACCTTTCTTTAAATTGGTAAAGTATTAATTAAAAGAACCAAAACATGATAAAATGGAAGAGGTAAAACCAGATATTTCATAAAACCAGACCTAACCCCTTTTGTAAAAAGGGAGAACTGCATGGGTTTTGATTCTTATTCAAAGGGATAAGCAGACAAACTGTTTCATAGCTTCAAATAAAAAAAAAAACATCTTTTTTCCTTAATCTATTTTGTATTTGATGTTATTTTGGGGAATGTGCAGTCAACCTAAAATTCCTATAAGGGCTAAAGTTGTCATCCCACATTCTTTGGATTTTAATATAATAATTTCATCTTTTTTTTACTTTATATTCTTTATTTTTTTATGGGATGTTTTGTACATATTCTATTATAAACTGTTCATGCATTTTATATTTGTCATTCTTATAACTTGTTCATGAAGTCACCTTTTCATAAATCGATTGTTAAATGGAAAGCCAAAATGATAGTTACTTAAAACTGAAAACCTAGACCACGAGCTCCTTCCTGGTTCGAAGGCCTAGTGATTTTATCATTGAGTTAAAATTGGAATCAAATTGAGTTTTCTTTTCTTTTTCCCTTGAAAATGAAGGTGGCGAATCTATAAAGTTTTCAAAATAAAAGGTTAAAGAAATGATTTGCAAATGTAAGATAAAATATGCCTTTAATGCATAGGAAATCACCCCGAATGAGCATCTTGATGCTCGGGTAAGGCCTCACAAAGAGTAAGAAGAAAATATCATGGACTTTGGCAAGGCTAATAAAGAAGATGAGGATTCTACACTACCTATTCATCAACATCAAGAACCTAATCATCCAAAACTTAAGAATGAGGTTAAAGACACTCCAATCATTAGTGATCTAAATCTAGGAGTGAGAACAAGATCAAAAGTCCACAACACTTGTGA
This sequence comes from Aleurites moluccanus, assembly GCA_948193065.1. NCBI lineage: Eukaryota > Viridiplantae > Streptophyta > Magnoliopsida > Malpighiales > Euphorbiaceae > Aleurites > Aleurites moluccanus. The sequence continues at coordinate 2,305 of CANXYC010156796.1, read as the reverse complement.
ATTTTCTTTCACAAGTTAAACCAAATAATGTGAAAGATGCTCTTAAAGATGATCATTGGATCATGGCAATACAAGAAGAGCTCAACCAATTTGAAAGGAGTCAAGTGTGGACATTAATTCCAAGACCACAAGACTATCCAACAATCAGTACAATATGAGTATTTCGTAACAAGTTGGATGAATCTAGAATTATGGTAAGAAACAAAGCAAGGCTAGTTACTCAAGGGTATTCTCAAGAAGAAGGTATTGATTATGATGAAACTTATATTCCTGTGGCTATATTAAAAGCAATTAGAATGTTACTTGCTTATGCATGCTTTAAAAATTTTATACTTAATCAAATGGATGTCAAAAGTGCTTTTATAAATAGTTTTATATAAGAAGAAATTTATGTTTAACAACCTCATGGTTTTAAAAATAAAAAGTATCCAAACCATGTGTTTAAACTTTCAAAAGTTATGGTTTGAAACAAGCTCTAAGAGCTTGGTATGAGAGGTTAAGTAATTTTCCTTTTGAAAATGGTATTTCAAAAGAAAAAGTTGACACTACACTTTTTATAAAGCATAATAAGAAAAATATTTTAGTTATGCAAATTTATATTGATGATATTATATTTGGTGCTACTAATGATTTGCATTGCAATAATTTTTTTAAGATTGTGTAAGGTGAATTTGAGATGAGAATGATAAGAGAACTCAATTTCTTCTTGGGATTGCAAATCAAACAACTAGAATATGAAACTTTGATCAACCAATCCAAATACACCAACGAATTATTGAAATATTTGGAATAGAAAATACCAAACCTCAACCTACTCCAATGAGTACTCCAATCAAACTTGAGGTAGATGAAAAAGGTAAAAGTATAGACTCTAAACTCTATATAAGCATGATTTGATTTTTATTGTACTTAACTACATCTAGACATGACATATTATTTAGTTTTTGAATGTATGCACATTTTCATTCTAATCCTAAAGAATCCCATTTAGTAGGAGTTAAAAGAATAATGAGACACCTTATGGACACACCAAACTTAGGTGGTATCCTAAAGGATCTTCATTTGATCTATATAGCTACTCCGATGCGGATTTATGGTGGATGTAATATTGATATAAAAAGCACTAATGGTACTTGTCAATTTTTGGAAACTATGTTAGTATCATAGTTTTCTAAAAAGCAAAACTCAGTTGCATTATCTACCATTTAAGCTGATTATGTAGTAGTAGCAAGTTATTGCAATCAACTTCTATGAATGAAAACATAACTAAAAGATTTTGGACATATTTTAAATTGCATTCCTATAAAGTGTGATAATCCAAGTGCCATTAATCTTTCTAAAAATTCAGTTCACCACTCACGAACTAAGCATATACACATTAGACATCATTTCCTTAGAGATATATATATATGCAAAAGTCACATAAATATTGAGTTCGTGAAAACGAAGCAATAATTGGCAAATATCTTCACCAAACCCTTGGACAAAAGAAACATTTTACTTCATAAGAAAGGAATTAGGTATGATTGATACCTCTCAGGTATGAATTCTATATATTTCATGGTGAAAATTATTGCTTATTATATGACTTAATGATTTATGATGATTATGTGCTAGTTATGTAAATCATTGTATGAATTATTTCATTTTGTGATGATTAAGATGCATTGATATGTATTACATGTATTTATGTCATTTTGATCTCAATATGCTGTTGGGATTTAGGCCGTTAGGTGCAGCGGAAAATAAAAAAAATCCCAATCCAAGATCTCTATATTGATTAAAATCAAAGATTATATTAAAGATTCAAAATCTTTTACCTTTGTGTTTGAAACTCTTTCTTCACTTGATCACCAAGAAAAGGTTGTAGCAAACCACTATCTTTCCACGAGATGAGGAAAGCCCGACTAGTAATCCACGCGAAGATCAAACAACAAGCCTTTTTAGAAAGAGAAGCCAAAAACCCTTATGTGCAAGTCAAGGGTATTTTGGATTGATGGAGAATACAAGGAGTTGGACGAATTCTTTTGGTGTTTTCTCTCAAGGTGTTTCGGCCAAAGGAATGTATTATGACTTCTTATTCACTTAATTATGATCTCATCATATTTATAAGTATCTTGACCAACTAGGTTTTAATCTAACGGCTTAGATTAAAACAATAGATTTAATGACAATAATGCCATTAATGAAAAAGTCAAAAATACTCCTTTGACTTTAGACCTATTGATCATATTCTAAATATAATCCTATGGTCCTAATTTAATTAAATACATCATATGCAAATAATTAAATTAGATAATTAATT
>CANXYC010156747.1:0-41227 GCA_948193065.1 Aleurites moluccanus | reverse complement strand
ATATATCATCATTTAAGTCATATTTGAGACTTATATTGATATGTTCATGCTATATGAGACATTTGCATATAATATGTTATAACAGGACTACTTCGATGGTGTAGAAATAAACCATCGGCTGTGTACACAGATATATATTATGACCTCTACTAGGGACTGGTAAATTCCCTATGCAATGGCAGGTTGTGGTTGGAAATGGGTGATTGGAGGGATATGTGATGGAAGAGAAGTAACAGCTCAGTTTCATGATATGATATGACATGTTACAGGCTCCTGTTATATTATATGCATTATGGTTCATGATATGTATTTCATCATGCTATTCCCAATATTCATATTTTCATATCATTAATGGATAGATGTGACTATTCATGAATAATATTGCATACTCATATATATTGATTTACTAAGTATAATCTTATACTCACCCCCTCAGTGGTTATATGTTTTTAGGACCTCAGTGAGGCAGACATCCATTGGCTACATCATCTTTAGCCTTGGATTACAGATGTATGTATTTAAGGTCACTCCTGTGTATAGAAGTTCCTTGGTATATAATGTATAGATGGCTTGGATTGGCTAAAGTATAATGTTAAAAATGATTAAATGATAACCAAATATGATATGAATATGTTAATGATGTACAGATATATGATATGAGAAATTTATATGATGTATATATGATATGAGTTATGAATGCAAATATTAAAGTGCATATTGAGTTGTGATTGACTATTGGAGGTTAAAAGGGGATGTATGCTATATTGGAAGTGTAATTTTTATGTCTTACGGATAGCTTAAGTCAGAATTATAAAGTAAATTTTGTCAGTTTTTTTTGTATGAATATTATGATGTTTTAAAAAAAATTATCACCTAAAATGTATCACAGGTTAAGTAATGATTGTAAATGTTAAGTTAAAGTAAAAGTATGGGTTCCTCGAAGTACTGGTCGCCTTGGCATTACCCGTACCCTAGGACCGTCATGGTTCAAAATTGGGCCGTGACAAATTTGGTATCAGAGCTAAAGGTTTAGTAAACCTGTGATGTTATATGTCAGTAATAGAGTATATACCAAGGCACATAGGAGTTTGTGTATCGTCTAAGTTAGATGTTATCCTTGTTGTTTGAAATTCTGCGAATCTATAGTATGAAAATTCCTTTATGCTATATGAATTGTTATTTTATTTAAATATATGCAGTGGTGTCGAAAAGTGTGAATAAGAGTGATATACCTGATATGGAGGGTCAGTATAGGGCTGATAGTAGAGAGCCTGAGGTAGGAACTGATACTTCTGTACAGGCAGAGAGGATTAGTCCTGATCCACTTAGATCAAGGCAACATACAGAGGGGAGTAGTATAGGTGAGACTGCATTGAGATAAGGAAATGTAGGATTTCAGGCAGGAAATGTTAAGGAGGAATCAAGAAATGATGCAAATGCTGCAAGCACACATAGCAGCACAGGCAGCTGCAGTACCACAGCCACCACCACCTGTTCAACCTGTTGTACAGCCTGAGGTACCACCAGCACCAAAGAGGGTGCTAGTTGAACAGAGAAGGGTAAGAAACCGCAGAATCATACCTGAGGGTGGTTTTAGTATCTCTGAATTTCTGAAGTTACAGCTACCTACCTATTCTGGGGAGTATGGTACAGACCCTAGTGACATCATAGAGAGGGTAAACAAGGTGGTCAGAAAGCTACCATATTCAGATGCCAGAATTATTGAGCTGGTAGGTTTGTTATTTTTGAAGGATGCTTCTGTATGGTTTGATGAGTACATTGATGCCAACATCCATGGTAATGACCTGATCACTTGGGAGGAATTTAAACAGAAACTGATGGATGAATTTCTACCAGCAGGAATCAGAGACAGAAATATTATAAGGTTTGAACAGCTCAAACAGGGAAATCTCAGTGTGACTGACTATGCTAGAGAGTTCAGGAGGCTGAGCAAATATGCTAGACAGATAGCACCAACAGAGGCATATATGATTGGCTGGTTTATGAGAGGTCTGCATGCTTCAATGCATAACATACTGTTAGCTGGACAATATACTACATTGGGACAAATCATTGATGCAGCTGCACAGATGGATACTAAATATAAAGAGGAAAGGACAGATAAAGATTCAAGAAAGAGGAGCAGAGGGGGAGAGTTCCCTAGATATGGAGGGGGATCATCCCAGACTGGCATGGTTAGGCCTACTCAGAGGCAGTTTCAGACTCCCTCAACACAAAGTCGGAGGAGGGATGTTTCTAGGGGAGGCAGAATGAGACCACCTACCCTAAAATATTCTAGAGGATCTAGCAGACCAGTACAATAGATTCCAGAGATACCACCATGTGAGTACTGTGGAAAGAAACATGTTGGTGAATTTAGGGCCAGAACAGGATCATGTTTTAAATTTGGGCAGTTTGGCCATTTTCTGAGGGAGTGTCCTATGAGAACTCTACAGCAGACTAGTTCAGTGGCATCTCAGCCTACTGTACAAATGGATAGAGGAGGAGCTGGTAGAGGTAGACCAGCAGGACAGGGTCAGCCAACAGCACAGCCACCAGTAGGGCATAGTCAGGGAAGAGTATTTGCCATGACCCCATAACAGGCCCAGGGACTTCATGACACAGTAGTAGGTATGGTTCCTATTCATGATATTGAGGCATACACATTATTTGATTTTGGTGCCACACACTCTTTTGTGTCTTATGTGTTTGCTAAGAAAATGGGGTTAATTAGAGAACCTTTATTGATGCCATTAGAGGTAGCTACTCCATTGGGGGAAAATGTAATTGTGGGCTATAAATATAGAAATTGTCCTGTGAGGATAGCTGATAGGGTATTGCTTGCAGATTTGATTGAGTTACCAGTACTGGAATTTGATGTTATTTTGGGTATGGACTGGTTAACTTTATACAGGGCTATTATTGACTATTCTTTAAAGCAAGTAGAGTTTAGATTGGATGGACAGGAAAGGTTTGTCTTTCAGGGAGAGAGAATTAATAAAATGACAGGGCTTATCTCAACTATTCAGGCATAGAGATTGTTAAGGAAAGGATGCAGTGCTTATTTGGCATCAGTGGTAGATACTATAAAGGTACCTAAGGAGTTAGAGCATATTCTAGTGGTACAGGAATTTTCAGATGTTTTTCCTGCAGATCTTTCTGGATTGCCACCAGAAAGGGAAATAGAATTTGAAATTGAAGTGTATCCTGGTACAGATCCAATATCCATTCCTCCTTACAAAATGGCACCACTAGAGTTAAAAGAATTAAAGGTACAATTACAGGAACTACTTGACAAGGGGTTTATTAGACCCAGTAGCTCACCTTGGAGAGCTCCAGTATTATTTGTTAAAAAGAAAAATGGGACACTGAGGATGTGCATAGATTACAGACAGCTGAATATGGTGACAGTGAAGAACAGGTATCCATTGCCTAGAATAGATGATTTATTTGATCAGTTACAGGGAGCCTATTATTTCTCCAAGATTGATTTAAGATCAGGGTACCATCAGTTGAAAATCAAGAAGGAGCATGTTTCAATGACTACTTTCAGAACCAGATATGGACACTATGAATTTCTGGTGTTACCATTTGGACTGACTAATGCACCTGCAACTTTCATGGATCTGATGAACAGAGTGTTCAAGACCTATTTAGATAAGTTTATCATTGTCTTTATTGATGATATTCTTATCTATTCTAGGAGTAAAGAGGAACATGAAGAGCATCTTAGGATCACATTGCAGATTCTAAGAGAGCATCAGTTATATGCCAAGCTTTCAAAGTGTGATTTCTGGTTGACAAAGGTAGCATTTCTGGGGCATGTTATTAGTAAAGATGGCATTAAAGTTGATCCTCAGAAAGTGGAAGTAGTGTCTAATTGGCCACGACCCACTACAGTGACTGAGGTGAGGAGTTTTGTGGGATTAGCTGGATATTACAAGAGATTTGTTAAAGACTTCTTAAAGATAGTTGCTCCATTGACCAGGTTGACTCGAAAATAGGAAAAGTTCCATTGGAGTGAAAATTGTGAGAGGAGTTTTCAAACTCTCAAGACTTGTTTAACTACTGCTTCAGTATTGACATTACCTACAGAGACTGGTACCTTTGCTATATACTGTGATGCATCTAGAATTGGCCTGGGATATGTGCTAATGCAAGATAGGAAGGTAATTGCTTATACTTCACGACAGTTAAAGAAGCATGAAGCAAATTATCCTACTCATGATCTAGAGATGGCAGTAGTGATTTTTGCTCTAAAGATTTGGAGACATTATCTTTATGGAGTAAAATGTGAAATATATACAGATCATTAGAGTCTTCAGTATCTACTACAAAAGAAAGAACTAAATTTAAGACAGAGATGATGGGTTAAACTGTTAAAGGATTATGATTGCCAAATTTTGCATCACCTAGGGAAAGCTAATGTGGTAGCTAATGCACTTAGTAGGGAATCTGTGGGTAGTTTGGCCCATGTGAATGTTATAGAAAAACCTCTAGTGCAGGAGTTTAGGGAATTGATAGCAATGGGGTTGACTTTGGATTTTGAATTACAGGGATAGGAATAGGTGCTAATAGCACAGTTTCAGGTTAAACCATTGTTGTTAGATGAAATAAAAAATTCCCAGGGTAAAGATGCACAGTTAGTGAGGATTATGGAGTTAGGCAGTGAAGGTAAGGCTCCAAAATTTACAGTTAGGGACAATTTATTGAAATGTAATGACAGATTGTGTGTACTTGACTGTGATGGTTTGAGGAAACAGATTATGGAGGAGATCCATTATACTCCATACACCATTCATCCTGGAGTGACAAAGATGTATAATGATCTGAAACAACATTATTGGTGGCCAAATATGAAAGGTGACATAGCTAAATTTATGTCTACTTGTTTAGCCTGTCAGCAGGTTAAGGTGGAACACCAGAAACCATTTGGTTTATTACAGGAGATTCAACTACCATAATGGAAATGGGAACAGGTCACTATGGACTTTATGGTTGTATTGCCAAAGACACATAGGGGCTATGATTCTATTTAGGTAATAGTGGACCAATTAACTAAATCAGCTCACTTTGTAGAAGTAAAGACCACTTATATAGCAGTTCAATATGCTCAACTATATTTGACAAGATTGTTAGACTATATGGTGTACCATTGGTAATCATTTCTAATAGGGGTACTCAGTTTACTTCTAGATTTTGGCAAAAATTCCAGGAGGCTTTGGGTACTAAGCTACATTTCAGTACTACATTTCACCCACAGACAGATGGTCAGACAGAGAGAACTATTCAAATTTTAGAGGATATGTTAAGACTTTGTGTGATGGACTATAAGGGCAGCTGGTATCATTACCTGCCATTGATAGAGTTTGCATACAACAACAGTTATCTTTCCACTATTGATATGGCACCATATCAGGCACTATATGGGAGAAAGTGAAGATCTCCTATCTGTTGGGTAGAACCTAGAGAAAGACAATTAGAGGGCCCTGATTTGATTAGAGAAACAATGGAAAAGGTGCCCATGATTAAGGAAAGAATTAGGACTGCCTTCAGTAGGCAGAAGAGTTATGCTGATCCTAAGAGAAAGGATATGCAGTTTAGTGTAGGTGATCATGTTTTCCTTAAAATTTCTCCTATGAAGGGAGTTATGAGATTTGGAAAGAAAGGAAAGTTATCACCTAGATATATAGGACCTTTTGAGGTCTTAGACAGAGTAGGAAATGTGTCCTACAAATTGGCACTACCTCCAAACATGGGACATGTGCATCCAGTTTTCCATATTTCTATGTTGAGGAAATATGTTTCTGATCCATTCCATGTTCTTCAGCTACAGGATATAGAGTTAAATGAGAATTTAGCTTATGAGGAGGTACCAGTTGAGATAGTTGATTAGCAGATTAGACAGCTTCGCAACATGAGCATTCCTATGGTTAAAGTCTTATGGAGAAATAGGACAGTAGAGGAATGTACTTGGGAGAGTGAAGCTAAGATGAGGCTCAAATACCCTTCCTTATTTCTTGATTCAGGTTACTGTTTTACTTTATTACCTTAAGTAAATTCAAGGACGAATGTAATTGTAAGGGGTAGAATGTAACACCTCAGTTTAAAGCTTTGGACTTAAGCTTTAAACGGGAAAACTTAAGAGATGTTTGCTATGTTTGGAAGTTATATATTAATGCATGTTTATGTTTAAATTGAATGTTTATGCATGTTTTAGAAAGTTTTACACATGTAAAAGTGCTTTAAAGGCTGTTAGGAAGAAATCGGGAAAAATTCAGTTTTTGGTGAACTGGGGGTAAAATGGTTTCGAGTTTTATGGAAATTAACATGATATTTGAAGGTAGAAAAGAATATTAGGACATGAAAATGATGATATTTAATTTATTAGAAGTTTTGTTGGAGAATTAAACCCGGTTGAAAATAGTTCCCGACAAGCTGCTCAATTGAGGTGCTTGAGGTGTTTCATTTGAACTAAGGGCAAATTGGTCTTTTCCTTTGAGATATGGAATTATATGGTTTATGAAACCTTATGGAATCATTTTAGGCTTGATTAAATCTAACCATTGGATGAAATGATGAAGAAATGGATGGTTGGATGAATAGGTTTCACCATTTCTATCATAAGCCTAATGTTCACACCTTTGATATTTTAGTAGATTTTTCCCACCACTTCATTGTTCTTCATCTTCATCACCATTTCACCAACACATTTTCTCTCTCCACCATTGATGAGTTTTGGCCACCATTGTGCTACACCAAACCTTATGCTTTTCTTCCATTTTTGGATAGAAACATATTAATTCCATTAACCTAAACACAAATATAATCTTAGATTTTAAGGAAAAACTTGAAAAAGCTAAGAATCAAAGCTTTGAAGTTTTTGAAGAACTTTTGGTAAGTTAATAGTTTTGTAATTCTTTTGATTCAAATATGATTATATGGTGTTCTTTGATGATTATTGATGTTCAAAACATATTTTGAATGGATGAAAATCAAAAAGTTGGATTGAAACCCTAATTAGAAGAACTTTGAATCAAAGTATTATTTTGATGATTCTTTTGGTTTAAATGATGTGTATCATATGAATTTGTGGTTAAAAGAAAGAAACAAATCCATTTGCTAGAAAACCTAGATTGGCCGAAATGAGGTGCTTGTAAAATGATGTTTGATTTTTGGTGTTTAATGGTTTTAAAGGCTTGAATGATGTGTATTTGATGCGTTTAACATGAATTGATGGTTAAATGATGGAAAGAGACACATTTGGAAGAATCTTTGGTTTGGCCGAAACTTTAAGGAGCTTAATGATGAATGATGTTTTGATAAATGATAGGTATATATGAATGAATGTTATGCATTTGGTGTTTATGAATGTTGTATGTTTGATTGGTGTTAAAAAATGGATGAATGGAATGATTTCCATTAAAGTATAACAATATTGACTTCACTACTTTAAGGTGTTAGGTTAATGCAAATGAGGAAGTAAGGTTTGAATATAGTATAATGGTATAAATGATTGAAATGTATAAGTTTAAATATGGAAAGATTGAATGGTATAAGTGATTTAAAAGCATACTCAAAATTTGATGTATTTTTGGTATGGAATATTGAGCTAAGTATTTGAAAGTTCATAACTTAGCATTTTAATGATGAACATGTGTAATATGAATGAAATAAGATCATAGAAATGCATTTGATGCATAAAAGATATGAAAAATGTTAAAAGAGTGATATAGGGCCTTTCATGTTCAATATGTGTTAATGTGTATTTATGTGTGTTAATATGCTTGAATATGCCTTGATATGTGTTTTGATATGGTTTATAGTGAGTATAAGTCTTATAAGAGCAAATTGATTAATATAGGAGAATCGTCCCGAGCTAGAGCTGTGGACAGGGAATCACGGGCTGACTAGGCCTGTTTGGAGTACTATTTGGGAATTTTGATAGAGGTGAGCCTATATATATGATTGATGCATTATTCATTCATAATTTATGCATTTATGCATATGAAATGATATCTTTGCATGAAAACCATTAATGATCCACTTTTGGGCAGATTTGCCAATATGACCTAAAACAGAGCTACCGAAATGCCTATAATTGGCATAAACTTTGAATAGCTATAAAAATTATTCTGAAAGGCTTTTTGATATGAAACCAAGCCAAATTGTCTATTATATATATATATATATATATTTGTTATTGGTATAAAGAAAATGTCATGTAAATATTGATTTCAAGGCAAACCAAAAAGTGCTTGAAAAATTAGAAACGGACCAGTAATGTGGGAGCCAGTTACAGTAGCGCAATTTGGGTCCCGCCGGGTAAATTTTTGATATGATCCTAACTTGTTACATTATTGATTATGGATATATTTATGATATTTCCACAGTCATATGAGATATAATTATGCTATATGAGACATCTGCATATAATATGTTATAACAGGACTACTTCAATGGTGTAGAAATAAACCATCGGCTGTGATCACAGATATATGTTATGACCTCTGCTAGGGAGGGGTAAAAATTCATATGCATAACAGGTTGGTGGTTGGAAATGAATGATTGGAGGGTTATGTGATGGAAGAGAAGTAACAACTCAGTATGATATGATACGATATGACATGTTACAGGCTCCTGTTATATTATATACATTATGGTTCATGATATGTATTTCATCATGCTATTACCAGTATTCATATTTACATATCATTAATGGATAGATATGACTGTTCATGAATAATATTGCATACTCATATATATATATTGACTCACTGAGTATAATGTTATACTCATCCCTTCAGTGGTTATATATTTTCAGGACCTCAGTGAGGCAAACATCCATTGGCTACATCATCTTCAGCATTGGATCACAGAAATATGTATTTGAGGTCACTCCTGTGTATAGAAGTTCCTTGATATATAATGTATAGAGGGCTTGGATTAGCTAAAAGTATAGTGTCAAATATGACTAAAAGATAATCAGATGTGATATGAATATGTTAATGATGTTCATATATATGATATAAGAAATTGATATGATGTATATATGATATGAGATATGAATGCAAATATTGAAGTGCATATTGAGTTGTGATTGAATATTGGAGGTTAAAAGAGGATGTATGAGTTATAGGAAGTGTTATTTATATATTTTATGGATAGCATAAGTCAGAGTTATAAAGGAAACTCTGTCAGTTTTTCCTGTATGAATATTATGATGTTTTAAAAAAATATATATCACCTAAAATATATCACAGGTTAAGTAATGATTGTAAAAGTTAAGTTAAAGTAAAAGCATCGATTCTTCAAGTTACTGGTCGCCTTGGCATTACCCGTACCCTAGGACTGTCATGATTTAAAATTAGGCCGTGACACGGCCATAGCCTCCACTCTTGTGAGCACCATCATTTGCCTCCTCTTTTTGAAAATTTGAAATACCAGTGGGAACCTTTTTGATGCTCAACATCAAACTATTACTCGTCAAACTATCCTAAATCTAATACCCTTTTTGTCATATCCCTACTTCAGAAGATATGATGGTCCTAGGGATTGGGAAGCGTAAGGCCACCTAAACCCGTAGAACCTCACTTAATAATTTTTATAGAAAATTTGGCATAGTTTCCTCTGTTTTTCAACCTTTACCCAAGACTAATGTCCCTCTCTTCATTAAATTCCAACAACTCAACTTACAGAAGAAATACAGTTCTAATATTTTGACCCTTATACCCTCGACTTCAGAAGGAAATTTCATTCTTAACACTTCATTAATTTCCAATTCAACATTTATATCATTTTCATCAATTGAATTCAATAAATTATTTATTTTATAGGTTCATATACTTATGTTGTTATTAATCATCTTTTATGTAACATTTAATATTTACATATATCAAAATATTAGTTAACCAATTTATAAACCATGGAGCATCTACAAATCAAAATACCACTAATTGGAGACAATACATAGATATGTAAGGTTCTGAGCTGAAGAAGACGAAGCTGGAACCACACCTATCTACCGATCCCCTAAAAAATAATAAACCAATAAAAAGAATGAGATATAATCTCAGTGAGTAGTATATATGTCATATTACTTGTTAAATAAAGAAAAGTTCATAAAAGAAGTAAAGGGTTCAATAATGTAGAATGATGTAGAATATATATTAAATATCAATAAATAATGACAATCAATGTAGCCATTGTAAATGCATAACAGTTTGGGTATGCATATGGCATATAATTTAGAATCTTAGTTAGGGTTACCATGCAATATTTAAGGTCAGGAAATCAACATATAAATGTGTCAATAAGTGGGTCACTTTAATGACAGATTTATAATCTCTGTATAAAAGCAGAGACTACAACTGGTAGCATGCTTATCACTCATATAGCTTATCAGACTGTATGGCTGAGAACACTCCTCCCAGCTGGGTCCACTGTAAAGTTTCACTGTGCACAATCCCTGATAAAATTGTTATCCTACTCTATCAGGTGAGTAGGCCTGTCATTTATAATATCACATTTGGTTTCAATTCAAGTTTCACATTTGCAATGGATAGAAGGTTCATTATCAATAAAGCAATCAAAACAAGAACAAGAATATTAAGGTTATTTAAAGAGGGCATTCGATCCAATTTTGGCTTTTCAATTCCAATGGCTATAATTTGGGTATTATATTTTCTAAGGTGCTTAAAGTACCAAAATTCAACACAATAACAAAGAAATTGGTATGTTTACATTAGGCTATGTTTACATTAGGCCAAATGAAGGGTAAATCAACCAATTAGGCATTTCAATCAATTAGGTTGTTATTTGGCTTCCATTAACCAATGATATAATTTAAGAATCATAATTGAAAAGGCAATATGGCAATATGGAAATTTGTATTCAGTAATGAAATGAACATTAGCAAGTTTTAATTGGGTTCCTTTTCAAGTAAAATAATAAATATACATACTAACCTTTCCAACTCTAGCTCCAAAAACTTAACATTCCACTCTAACATAAGTAAAAGGAATGCTCCAATGGCTCTTCTTCTTTATCTTTGTCTTTTGAAGCTACAAGAGCAATTATATAGTTTTAATACTCAATTTACTTGAATTTCATATAATGTGAATCAAATTGGTAACTATCCCTTTCAATTTTATACAATTTAGTTTCTGGCAGCTTAGTTACTTTTATTAATATCTCGAGTTATACTCATTTAATTGCTTCAATTATTTTTTATAATTAAACTAGACATATGAAGGTTTAACATGTTAAAAATTCAGATTTTTCTGCATATTACACAAATTATGGTGAATTTTTTAATTCTGCCCTGCATCTTGAAATCCGTCCTACAAATCTCATCTGAACAACCTCTACTTTTTTATTCATATCTCTACATGTAGATGTACAAATGATGTTCTGTTTTTACTGAAATTTAGCTAGAACATAAGGAAACATCTTTTATGTTTTTCTTTTTCTCTGATTTTGAGTTTAAGGTACTAAAAAATACAAAAAATATTAGGGTTTCTCTGATCAAATCCTAACTCGAGCTAGTAACACTCAGTATCCTATATCTCATTACAGAGTAAGAATTTGGAAAAACTTAATTAAAAAATAAATTCTACACATGTATATCTACAATTTTCATGCATTGAAAATTTTCAAATCTGATTCTAATATCCTGAAAACTCGCCTCTAACATTCTGTCAAGATACTGAAATTTCAGAATTTTAAAGGATTGGTTTAAAAATCTATTTTCTTTCACTAATTTAGTCTCTAGTCTACTAATTAAGTTTACTAAATTGAATTATGAAGTTAGTTTAAAGATGTTACTCTTTGTTTAAAGATGTTACTTTTTGAATCTCTTGAAATATTTCTTTAGATTCCAATAAAAATTCAATAATTTGATGAAAAGAGGAAGCTTGATGGATAAAAGGCTTGAAATTTTAAGGTGAGGAGTTGTTAATTTGGTTAAAAAGAATTAAATAAAATTTTGAGGAACTTGGTTAGAAATTTTCAATCATGAAGGCTAAAGTAGAGAGGAAGATGATTATTTTGTTCACAATATATTTATTTATATAATTTTATGGCCAATTGAAATTTTAAAAAATGAAAAATTAATGAAAATAAAGATGGAATTGAATGAAGACCACTTTTGATTTAAGTGAATTTGTGAGAAAAATAAAAAGATTTATTTTGGTGGTTATGGAACCACTTGGCCGACCACCTCTCTTCCAATTTTATTTATTTATTTATTGATCAAATTACCTTTTTGACCTACAATTTCCAAAAATTACAAAATTATCATTTCTTCTTCTTATTCTTCTATTCACTACTTGAGCCTTTAGGTTTTACCAATTTCACTCAATTCTATTTTTAACTCACTCATTATTTATCTAATTTTAGGTTTGTGAAGAAAAATTAGGTAAAAGACTGCTATAGAATTTACTAAAAATCGAATACCGGAGGGTGTCCAATCTTAGTTTTTCTAAATTTTTCTTTTTAAGTCTTTTAACTGATTTAATTAATTAACACTCTTTTTAACTTCTTTGAATCCCCTAATTATTTTTTTCATAATATTAAGTCCTCTAATTTAAGTATTCCATAATCATTTCTAACTAATGCACTTACTAAATTTTATTAAAATTTAACTACCAATACTCATTTCGTAAAACTATCCTTAATCACTTTAGAATTTAATTAGGGTTATTATACTTTTGAAGCTGTCAATCACACAACCCTTGCATCACACAACCTGAACATTAAGTAAAACCCATATACTCCAAGTATAGCCGTGATGTCCTACAACATATCTACCCTGGGGGAATTTGAAGTGGATATTTTATTTGAGGAAGAGATGGTAAAATTTGAAGTGGGTATTTAATTGGAGGAAGAGAAGGTGAAATTGGGAATCTGATTTGAGGAAGAGATGGTGAAATTTGAAGTGGGTATTTGGTTTGAGAAAGAGATCGTGAAATTGGAAATTTGGGTATGGGTGCAAGTTGGCTTGAGAGTTGATTTTTTTCTCTCCAACACGTGTTGAGCATGCATTGTCAACCTGTTGGATTCCCTGTTCATTTGGGCCCTAAAATTATAAAACCTGTGGTGCTGACATGAAATATGAGTTAGCCCATCTTTGCCACGTGGAACTTACATGACGATGACATGTTAGGTATACTCAGCTGATCATCCTTATGTGGCTTCCACGTGTGTTGATCAGGTCATTTTTCTGACATATGATCAGCGGGAAAATTTCAGAAAAGTTTTGTTATCAGTCTACAATAATTTTTCTTTTTGTGATCATTTTAGAAAAACCCATATAGTTTGGGTATCACCCGTGTCATTTACCTTTTGATTTATTAGAATTAATGATTAGGTTTTCCTAAATTATATAAAGTCATCTCTTAAGATACAATACAAATATTCATGTTAAGCTTAAGTCTACTCTCGTGATCTTAGACAATTAATACAAATTCATTAAGTTCTTTTGAATATATTTTTAATGATTATAAAATAGTGTCCTTATTTTTAAGCAACACATTCCATAGGTCTAATGTTTTAATGAATTAGCATTATATTTTTGTTCTTATTACCTCACACAATAGCTTAACATGTAAATAGTGATCAATTATTCACAAGAATTAAAATCTAAAATAATAGATTAATTCCAACTATTTAACCAATTAAACAAATATAAATAATCACAGGTGAGTTCAAAAGACTACATTTAAATCCTAGAGAATGAGATTAGTCACTCATAGAGAAAAAAAAGAAAAATACTAGAAGTAAACAAATTAAAAAGAAATATTGAATTAAATTTTATTGAAATTAAATTAAAGAGTTTAAAAATAAACTAGTTAGATTTGATAGAGCTTTAGGTTATCAATCTTCAGCTCTTCTTTTCTCCAAAGCTTTAAGGAACTAAGAACTAAAACTAAATAATTTGAATGATAAGAACTGAATAATAACTTGGATGATTGATAATGGTTTAATCCCTTCTTTATATGAAGATTTAAATCTTAGTTTAGGGGGTTTGGAAGTCCTCTAAAGGGTAGGAAGATTGATGTGAATTAACTACACTCAAATAGGATCAATCTAGGAGAATCTAAACAACATCTATCAAAAAATTCACGCTTTTCAGATGATGCACGGCCCTGCAGAATATTTCTACTCAACCATGCATAAACAAACTCCATATTAAATTCAGCAGTAGGCAAAAAATTTGCATGGCCATACAAAATAATTCTGCAACTCTAACAAGATTCAAAACTTGTTTTTTGACCTCCTTTGTCTCTAACTTTGATCCGCATGGGTTTTGAACTTCCATTTAACTTCAAATTGCATAAGAATCTTTCTATAAACTCAAAAAAATAAAAATAAAAACAAATAATCAAATTAAAAGATAACAAAAATAAACAAGAACAAATAATTTAATGGATTAATCTTATAAATAGCTTTTTATATTTCTTTCATATTTTAGGCTCATCACTATCATGATGTGAGAAGTTATCAAAAGGAGCTCTTATGATAACAGAAGGGTTACCAAACCTTAACAATCAATCTAAACATTTATTCTGACAAAACAGTCAAGCAAATCAATTTCAAATACAAATTTTAGTAAATCAATTTCAATTTCAGCAATTTCCTTCAAGTTTCCAGTAGTTAATTTAAGACTTCCAGTACTATTTGTTTCTTACTGCCTTTTATTTCCTTCATGTTGTGTAATGAAATTACTAGTGAATTAATTCTAATTTTTTAATTTTCTCAATTAATACAAATGCTTAGTTATTTTAGTTATCTTTTAATTTACTGATTATTTCATTTCACATTATTAATGCTAGTTATTTTAGTGAATCTATTTTTCATAAGTGAAGCTGGAAACCTAGAAGTATTATTGTTTCTTATTATTTCAGAGTCTTAAAATTAGAAATTAAATTAATAATGTACTCTAATTTTAAAAATTCACTTTTATGATACACTCACATTTATTTTATTTGTTATTTAAAATAATCAAACTTGCAACCAACAAAGAAATAATATATATATGTGAGTGCATATATCTCATATAATAATATATAAAGACAATTTTTTCATATTTGGACTGGTAAAAAAATCTGTGAAAGTGGAGAATCAGAAGATTAAAAATTCAATCGAGATTAAACCGGTTGAATCGAAATTAAATAAATAATAATTAAATTAATATTATATAATAGAAAAAACATAAATTAATCTTATAATGTTAAGTAGTTTAATATTAATTCTTTCATTTTATTTTTTAAATTCAATTTAATTTTCATAAAAAAAAAATAATATATATATATATATATATATATATATATATATATATATATATATATATATATATATAATTCAATTTTTTATTATTATTTATATTCACTTTTATTTTTTAAAATTTATATTATTTCAGTATTTTAATTTATTTAATTTTTACAAATTTAATTAAATTAATAATTATTTATTTTACTTTAATATTAGTTTGATGAGTTTTTAATTTTTTATTTATATTTATTTCTTTCTTATTAAAAATTAATCATAAATTATCTTTTCATAAATTGAAATTAAAAATTCTTAAAGGATAATAATATAATTAAAAAGTATATTATAATATTATATAATAATTTTAATATTATATGCTCAAATTAGGCTTCAAGCGCCGGTATTAATTGGGCATTTAATTTCATGAAACCTAAATGTCTACAATTTCTAATGGTAGGCTGCTTTATAATAATAATAATAATAATAATAATACTTAATATATTAAAATGTGTCCGTTAAAAAAGTTCTAAAAATAAAATAGTGTGATTTTAAATGAAATAAAATGATGCCGTTTTGATTAAAAATTAAGAAAAAAATAAAATTTTAAGCTATTTAATTTGAAAATTTTAATCCAAGTTAAATATATGACCAATTATCTTATCAAATTATAGAATTTTGATTAAATTTTAAAGAGAGAATAATTAGAATAAACCAAACCATCTGTTGAATCGATTTTTAATTTTTTTAATTTAACCGATTAATTCACTTTTATTTTCAAAATACTGTATAAAGGTTAAAGGTTTAAAATTTAAAATATTCTCCAATCAAATATTAATTTTATAATATAAGAGGTAAAAAATCTGACTCTTTCTCGTTTCAAGAAAATAGCCAAGAGAATAAATGAGATGACAATGTCTGATTGGTCCTAACATAATTACAATTTGCTAAGTGGCACTAATGATGTTTAATTAGCGATGATTTATCCAATTACTTCTCTAGTTATGCAAGTCTTGCTTTCCATGAGTTTGGACTCAATAATAACTGTATAGTCCCGCCAAAACTTTTTCTAATGTTGTTTTTTCTTTTGAAAAATTATTAACTAATAAGACATACTATTTTCACTCACATAAAATATAATTAAAATAAAAATATATTCATATACATTTTATCTAATAATTTCTCTTTTTCTTTTTTATCAAATTATTTGTTTTGACTTAGTTATGCAATATATGAATTATGAAATTTCTTTACATGACAATTAATATTTAAAAAATTCTATTAATATTACTTACCTCTCCTATTAATACACGGGATAAACGTTGAGTACTAACATTACTTACCTCTCCTAATAGGTTGAATGAGCCAAGTATCCAATAGTATGAAGAAATTTTTAGGTCAACTCAAAATCATTATCAGTTATAGGGACATTGTTTTAACTGTTAGATTTACTTGAATTCTTATATTCGGAAGGATACACTAAAAAAAATGTTTATAATTTGTGATAATTGTGTACTTCTAAATTCAATACACTATTTTTTATAACGATAATCTAAAATATTTTGATAATCTCAAAACCTGTCATGCATCTAGCATCCCATTCATCAGATCTGTCTCAACATAGATCATGAATTTAAAACTTGATATTCGTTTCCTCTTTAAAATAAGATGTACTTCAAAACCAAATATTGAAATGAATGATGCTTCAGGATTTTCAATATGCAATGCTTGAAAACTCTCTGTTATTTTATAGAGGATTTTGAGAGTACACACCATAAAGGACCACAACTAAAGAACTATTCTCCTATAGAATCATATGCTGAAATCATCAAGGGGGTGTAATATGTCTAAACATAACAAGCAGCAGTTCATTGAGATATTATTAATTAATGTACAATTACAATTATGAGTCAATAGAATCAATTAATATGCACAGTTTTGAGGAATCACAATTTGTATTATAATTGCATCTATAAATTTATTAAATTAATTTAATGCTATTATGTACAAGGATAAAGGGTATCAACAAATTATATTCTAGCAACTATGGAAGAAAGCTCTGTTTCCACCTCCGGTTCTCCATCATACCCAAGCCCACTTGTCTACAAACAAAACCAATTCGTTAGCCACCAAGAAATAAGAACGAGGACCATAATCTCAAGATAGATTTAGTTATTAAAAGATATTCAATGAGTAATGTGCACTTCTAAATCCTTTAATTTGTGTTTGGAAAGATATCGATCCAATGCACCCCAGCCATAGAGGATCTTGGCTTCACTTCCACATCCTTCAATTCCTATTGCTTCTTCATCAACTATAATATCTTCACCTGTTCAAACATCAGGAATCTGCACAAAAATTGAACGAGAGACGCTGCATTATCTGAAAGTGGTGATATGGGTACAATCATCTAAACCAAGAAAATGATTATATGAAATATAAATTATCAAATAGAAGAGATAGACCATATTGATAAATATCATTAACAAACCGAAACAACAAAAAGCAGAAGATTAATAAATAGACTCTATAACATATTATTTATACTTTAAAATAAATAGTTGTTTATTTAGATACAATTGAATTTTATTCTTGATATAAGTATTCCTTTTTTTTTTTTTAAGATTAATAAGTAAGATACTCATTGATATAGATACAAATGGGAGGAAAGAATGGAAATAGTAAAAATGCTAAAGATTAGACTAAAAAAATGAGAATTTTTTTTTAGACATTCTATATGATAGGGTTAAAAAGGATCTAAATGGCACATCTATATTTTGTTGGGTATATTAAATAACCCTAATATATGTTATAATATAAATCCTAATAGATAATGGATCTTTGTAGTGGGTCTAATGTGTAAGAGCCCATTAACTGATTTAACCCTAGTGTAAACCTATATATGCTAGCTGGGGGCAGCATGTTAGGTATTCCAAATTAGATACCTGCAGTGTAATGCTTCAAGCAATCGCATATTGCTTGACCTAAAACCCTAACAATCTTGAAGCATTAGGTTTTCTAATTTTTGGATTCCAGTTTTCTTGTTCTAATTTGAATTCAAGTTTATTGTTCTTGATTTAAAGTTCTAATTTGATTAAAAAAAAAAACCATAGGAAGCAAGACTTGAATCTTGCAAGCCCCTACTCCACCACTCAACCACCAATTTGTCCACCACAGTTGAGGAGCCAAGAGCACCGCAATCAGAGAATTATTTTGGGAGTGAAGAACAGAGATTTGAAACTGGTTCGTCTATTGCTGGTTTGATTTAATTATTGATTCGATTCATTAATTTGATTTGACTATCGGTTTGATTCAATTATTGGTTTGATTTAAATTATTGGTTCGATTTAATTATTGGTTCAATTTAATTGGTTCGATTCAGGTGCACTTGTTCCAACTTTTTCTTCTATATAATTTTTGCTATTTAATTGTCTATTTAAATATATAGAAGAATGGATAAACGTGTTCCGATTGAGATGGTCAAATTGAAAACTTTTAGTGGATCTGAATTTAATTCTTGGAAGCAAAAGACTCAATTTGGACTGAAATATGAAAATATATTTTACACTATTTTGAGTACCTTTGCTGATACAATGGAGGATGTTGATGAATTTCAATGAAACAAGGATGATGACTTCTACAAGGACTATCTATTGAATTGTCTTTCTGATCGGCTAGCAGAAGTATTTAGCAAATATAACACTGCTAAAGAAATATGGGATAATTTAGATGCTCAATTTAAAAAGGAGGAGGAATTGTCAAAAACTCACCTAATTGACAAATTCATGGATTTCAAATTTAATAAAGATATGAAAATCACTCTTCAAGTAACTGATCTAGAAAATCTGAGATCTAAATTAAATAATGAAAAGATCATCATCTGTGATCCCTTCTTAATTAGAGCAATAATTTACAAACTAACTTCTGCATGACACACTTTTAAAATTGAAATGTATAGAAAAAAGATGCAAGTGGGACTGGATGATCTCAAACAATTCATCAGAATCGAAGATGAGAACAGAGCTAGAAATAACTTGGAAATTGTCAAATAACAGCAGTCGGCTGCTAACACAATCACACATTCCAAGAAATTTTTTAGAAAATCCAAGTCGACAAAAAATGAACCCCCTAGTTTGGAGGCCAAAAAGACCATTTCTAAGAAGAAAAGGGGCAAGTGCCACAACTGTGGGAAATAGGGTCATTTTATTGCAGAATGTAAGGCTCCTCTACAAAACTAATTCTAACACACCAAATAAAGAAGCAAATATGATAGTACAGAATACTGGGCTCAGAATTTTATTGCTATGATCGAAAAAAGTGGAAAGACTAGTACTTCTTCAGAATGGTGGTTAGATCCAGGAGCCACATGTTATGTTTGTAAGAATAAAATGCAACTTGATGATGCTACTGAAGTCAATGAGACTATCGTTGTGGCTAGTGGAGACAAAGAAGTAGTGACTCACACTGGTACAACAAACATAGTGCTCTCTTCAGGTAAAATTCTAACTCTAAAAAAATGTTAAAGTAGTTCCATCTATTTCGAATCTCCCTTTGGTGATTAAGATAAGCACTTGATAATGTTTTGATGCTTACAGTTGTCAATATATCATTCCACATTTGATGATACATCCTTTTGGGGCCAATTGTCTCATTCCACATTTGATGAGATAATTTATTTCCATTTGGATGTTCTATCCTGAGCGGTTGTATCATTCCATACATGATGATACAGCTTAACTAGATTTGAACTTGGCAGCTGTAACATTCCACATAAAAACATGAAATGGTTCTTTTGAAAAAGAAACTGCTTAGGTCTTGTTCTTATAAAGAAACTTGACATTGATACTTATTGGTTTTGACATTGATACATACTATTATTGACATTAATGTATTGTTGGTATTGATACTTAATTGACATTAATATATCATTATTTTCAGTCATTGTGGTATTGTGCTAAGTTTTTTTGGATGAACTAGACACTTTAAAGAGTTTTACAAATGATTGAATTCATATGAAATTCATATTTGGTAACATACAAAAAATGACGAAAATAAATGAGCAGAGCTGAACTTGACTTCTGATGAGGATGATCTACTTGATGAATAATTTCTCTATAACTCTGGACTATGGGAAACTATTATATTTTCTTTCAGTTAAATAAATAGTTTACTTGCAAGTGAAAATGCCCATATTGATTGAGTTTAGTTAAATTCTAAAACTCTATGTTGGTATACTTATTATTCAAATATATTTAATTTATTTGCATCAATTTAGTTTGTTTCTAAAATTAATAGTGTGCTTAAAGAATTCATATTTTGAGTAATGAATCTTTTTGTGATATAATGATTCAATATTTTGTTTTAAACATTATATTATCTATTTATTGAAAAGTGCTATATATAGAACATAAGAGTAGATTGTTGGGTATATTAAATAATCCTAATATATGTTCTAATATAAGCCCTAATAGATAATGGACCTTTGTAGTGGGTCTAATGGGCAAGAGCCCATAAACTGGTTTAACCCTAGAGTAAACCTATATATATGCTAGCTAGGGGCAGCATGTTAGGTATTCCAAATTAGATACTTAGGTTTAATGCTTCAAGCAATCGCATATTGCTTGACCTAAAACCCTAACATATTTAAACCAGCTTATTAGCAAAATATGGATGAAGAGTTGTATTTATTGATTGGAGAGAAATATGCAGTGGAGAGATTGAAGGGAAAGTATAATCGACTTTGAGTGAAGCATCGACATTCTCTTGACCTACTAGAACATACAGGTGTTACATATAATTTAGGTTCAAACACTATATTTGTTGCAAAAGGGATTTGACAAATGTATTGCAAGGTAAATAATGATTATAGTTTTTATATTTTCACATTTATAATGTAATTAAATACGGTTAGTTAACTCATCCATAATAAATTTAATTTTAGAAATACAAGAATTTCAAGGCATTTTAAAAAAAATTGTTGCAAGTATCATGAGATGATTAATCATATCATTGATAAATTTACTGTTGTTGG
This sequence comes from Aleurites moluccanus, assembly GCA_948193065.1. NCBI lineage: Eukaryota > Viridiplantae > Streptophyta > Magnoliopsida > Malpighiales > Euphorbiaceae > Aleurites > Aleurites moluccanus. The sequence continues at coordinate 19,929 of CANXYC010156747.1, read as the reverse complement.
ACATTTGTATTATACTTCTACTCAATTACCTCCTATCTTATATGATGTGTGCCAAAATAAGGAAGAATTTCTTAATAAAGGCATTCATGTAATATAGTATGATAAATATAGTATTGATATGTCACGTCCTATTTTCGAAATGCGACAGTTTTAGATCACGAGTAGACCTAAGATCACCGGAAATTCGTATAACCCTTTTAACATGTCAACCATTAATCATTTCATTATAACAGGTTTAGCCTTTTTCAACACTTCATTGGTGGCATTTTAAGAAAACACCATAAAAGATTTTATTTTTTAAAAAGTGTTAGTGTTTTGTCGGTGCTGTAATTTATGCTGGCGAAGACATATTTTTACCAGCTCTCCGATATAAAACGCCGATAAAAATATATTTTTACCGGTATTTTGATGTAAAACGCCGAAAATCTAAAATTTAAAACATAAAAAATAAAAATTCTTTTATATATGTAAAATAAAAAGTTTAATTGAAAGGTTTAAAAAAAAAACTTTCAATTTCTCTCTTCTTTTTAAGTTGTACTTTCTCTTCTTCAGCCGATTTTGATTATTTTCTTCTTGGCTCTTTTTTTTCTTCGATCCATTATCCTCTCTTATGAGTCTGGTTAATTAGAAGATTCGATTTGGTAGTAAATAGTGAGGATTTTGATTCTCAACTTGAAATTTTTTGGGGATTTTATTTCATATTCTATTTTTGAATTGTGGAATTTTGTTGTTATGGTTACGGTCATTTCGATTGACACCAGTCATCGTTGCTCCGCTCCTAGCTGGTGTGAACCACAAGTAGCACTTGATCGAGTATCGACGGATCACCACGAACCCAATCTCGGATATGCATCATTGTCCACCTCTAAGTCCAGCCATCGCGAGCCATTTGCAACTCTCGATTGAGCTTCACCGAGTGGTACCAACACCAATCTTGGACTGGCATCGTCATTCGCTGTCGAGCCTAGCCGCTCCGACATCGATGCTGCCGCTCAACCGATCATCTTCTCCCTTGCAAATGAGTCCAATCTGTGCATAAGTTTTCAAGGCAAGGTCTTTGCAGTTACTAATGGAACTGAAGAGTCTAGATTAGCTGTTGTTAACAAAGAAAATGAGCAACTAAGGTCAAGACCCGAGATTTGAATTTCCAAAATCTAAGTTTCATATTTTTTTTTTTAAGTTTTTTATTTTTTTTTATTAATTTTTTTTATTTTATTTTTTTTTTTAATCCTTCTAACCACTACAGTCTTCTGCACTGCCCACACCGCTATTTTTTCGCTGGACCAATACTACGACGATAGTAAGGAAGTCTCACCATAAATGCCTTTGTATGTTATTTTCATGGAAATAGCTAAGTGAATCTTTTCAGTTTTGCTCTTGGGTAAGTTGAATTTTCAATACTTGAATCTTTTGAATATGAGTTAATTATGCCTCTAAATCAGTTGGTATCTTGGAAAATATAGCCTTTGTATATTTTGCTTTCTATAAGAAGCATATAACTATTGAATATGTGTCACTATTTTTGTTTTTTAGGAATAATTTAGCTTTGTTCAGTAACATGATCCTCTACCTAATTGCTTCAAGTTCATATCCTGTAGGTAACAGAATGTACCCGAATGATACTACATCCCAATTGTAATTTCTTTTCAGGTAATTATTGCAACACTTATTTCTTTTCTGTTGAATGTATATTGGTCTTGAGACTACTTAATATATGGGGTTACAATAAAAAATAATAACATGACTTGAAGTGTTGTATGTTTTTATTTGGTTTTTCCATTAGACTTCAGCTTTTAGGTCTTTTACTCATATTTATTGTTATATAATCTAGTAAATATTTTTTAGATGCTAATTTCAAATTTCAAAATGGAAATTTTATGAACATTAGTATTTTATTTAAAATAATCAAAGTCAATAATATTTATAGATATTTATTTATTTTTCTACTTGTTCATAAATTATATATTGATTGTATGGTTCATTTTATATTTCAGGTGATTCAGTTTGATTATTTTGCGAAGATTTGAAACTTTTTGTTATCTTTTATTAGTCACTAATTATAAACATTCAAATTTGTAAAATGACCATTATTTAATTCTATGTTTGAATATTAACATTTTTCAATGTTATATATGATGATTTTAGTGCATTTTGATAATTTAAATTATATATATATATATATATTTCAGTAATAAAAAAATATGCCAAAATTTTTTTTTCTTGTTTATACATTTTCTGGCACTTTGGAGCGCCGCCAAATTTAATTATAGGATATACAAATCGATAATTTGTTGGCACTTAAAAACGACCCAGAAATTACTATCTTCCTCGGCGCTTCATAACCGCCCCGGAAACTACTAATCTTCCCCGGCGCTTCATAACCGCCCCAAAAGCTCCTACCTTTTACCGGCGCTTCAGAAGCGCCGCAAAATCTCCTATTTTTACTGTCGCTCCAAAACACTGGGAAAAAACTTTTGTTGGTGCTATCATAAAGTATCAACCACGACGCTTTTTTTATCCTACCCAAAGTGCCGGTATTGACTTTCGCGACACCGTCACCCATGGCGGTTTGTAAAGCGCCGGGATAGACATTGCTGGCGCTTTAAAGAGCTGAAAAAGCCTATTAAAAACGCCAGGAAAGGCTTTATCTGTTGTAGTGTTGGTTAACAAACTTTATTGATAATAAAAAAAATTACTTCCAAAACAAAAATTAAATAGAACATGAAAATTAAAAAATTTATTTTACAATATATAAAATGAAAAATTTTATTATGATATTTCTCACAAAAAAATATATTTTTCCAAAAATAAAAATATACAGCAATATTTCTACGTATTTCTACATATCAAAGATTATAATAATAAATAAATATGTAATGATATTATAAGTAAGTCTTCATTTCTTATAAAAATCATTAACTTAAATGAAATAGATGTATTATAGTGAAATTTAATAATAAAAAATATTATAAAAATATTATAAAATAAAATAAAAGTGTCAATATTGTCTCTCAAAATTAATTGTCTTGTTAAATATATTTCATCCTCCTAATAAGATACTTCCCAATTCATCGCTGCATTCTAGTCGCCTGCTTCGCAGCCATGTTAGCACTATGAGATCGTAGAATGAACATTAAAACTGTTTGATTTAAATTAAATTAAGTTCTAAAAAAAAATAATCAAATTTAAAAATTAAAAATTAAATCGAATAAATTTATGAATTAAATCGAATCAAACTGAATAAACTTTTATAAGAATAATTAAATCGAATAATATATTTTTTGGTTTGATAATTTAATTAATTTGATTTATATATATATATATATATATATATATATAATTTGATCGGTTCAATTATTTTAGGTTTTTTAAATATAAATCTAACCGAATCGAATAAATTAAGTTTTATAAAAATTTAAATTAAATTTTAGAATTAATTAAACTAAATAAATTTAATTCGGTTGTACTTTTAGTCAAACCGGTTTTTTTTCTCATCCCTTCCGCTAATTTTAGCACAAGAGTCGGATTTTCAAATGGGCTGAGCTTGTAAGTTTTATTGATAATGCCACAGTGAGCAGGACCAAGTGCAATTCTCAATTGAGGTTCCGGCTGCCCCATTTTCAAGGTTCTTTTTGCATTAAAATTGAAATTACTTTTGAGAAAACATCATTATAGATGTTATTTAAAAAGGATAAATTATTAATGACAACCTGATATTTATCTTTGTATGAATTTATGTTTATAATATTTTTTTAAAATATTTTAACATACATAAAATTATTATATTTATTTAATTAAATTTAAATATTACCTTGATAATTTTGATAATTAATATTAATAATCAATAACCAATATTTTCATTAAAATGCTTTTCTCCACTGCTGTAATATTGTTTTTGTTAATAGACATATTAATACAGCAGCTGATTGGGGTGCTAAAAACTGATGTAATTATAATTGTCCTATGGGCTGGGTTTGTAACCCCTTTTAGATTGTTGTCCATTTTATATTCTGAAACCTCAGAACATTGTCCTATTTTATGAATATTCTGAAACCTCGGAACATTGTCCTATTTTATGAACAAAATTCATTACCTTTGGACCTCACTCAACTGTTCCAACAGCCAATTTTAGATGGTTCCTAACCAATTCTTAAAATATAATCAGGACAAAACCGCAACGAGTCATTAAACAGGTCTAGAAGTAGGAAGCACAACTCTGGCAGCAACTAATTTAGCAATGCCAAACTAGCGTGAGGTATTTGGATTCAACTCTCAGTTTCTCAGCTCTTTGAACTCAAATCCAAGTTGAAGACCTATAATATAGTTGAAAAAAATGTTCTTAGTATAAAAAAGAAATAATGCCCTTCTTCCTTAGATTATCCCTTTCATCATCATTATCATTAGACCCTTTTCCAAAGGGAAAACTTCCTCCCCCACTCAACACAAGGAGAAACAAAATTCAAGTGTCAATATGAACTACAAATATTTTGATTGCAAAAATAATAACAAGAATATGAAGAGAAAAATTGGTGGACCATTTTATGTTCGTCTCGTCCTCCTTTTAAAATATCTTGAAGAGCAAACCTCCATGAGTAGCAAAGAATGGAGCAAAAACAAGCGATTCAACTGCCATAAGTTTGATAAGGATGTTAAGCGATGGTCCAGATGTATCCTTCAATGGGTCTCCAATGGTGTCACCAATAACAGCAGCCTTGTGTGGATCTGATCCTTTAGGACCAAGAGTTCTTGCATGCTCGGAAGCACCAGCCTATTAACCCACATGAAAACTCAATGAATAATCAATATTATAAAAACCATTAATCTAAAGCACCATAATAAAAATATGAAGCATCTATAAAATCCACTCAAATCTATACCTCGATGTACTTCTTGGCATTATCCCAAGCGCCACCAGTGTTAGATGCGGAGATGGCAATCTGTAGTATATACACACAACAGAAACAAATACACAGTATTTAGCAACACCTAAAAGTTCACAAGTCAATATACAAGATAAATATCCAATAGCCACCATACTTGCTAGTCTACCATAAAATCCTAATTTGTGTCAGTTAATAAGGACATATAGTCGAGCAACTGCCTTGCATACCTGTACACCAGATACGAGTGAGCCGGCTAGGACACCAGAGAGAGTTTCCACACCAAAAAAGATTCCAACAATGAGGGGAGTGAGCATGACAAGTGCGCCTGGTGGGATCATTTCTTTGATGGAAGCATCAGTGGAGATCTTAACACAGGTAGCATAGTCAGGCTTGGCAGTGCCCTCCATCAATCCAGGGATGGTGTTGAATTGCCTGCGGACTTCCTCAACCATCTTTAGCGCCGCACTTCCCACACTCTTCATTGTCATGGCAGAGAACCAGTATGGAAGCATTGCACCCACAATCAAACCAATAAAGACTTTTGGTGTCAATACATCTACTGTCAAAATTGAAGCACGGCTAACAAAGGCACCGAAGAGGGCAAGGGACACAAGAGCAGCGGAACCAATGGCAAACCCCTGAAATGGGCAGCACAAAAGAAGTATAAGAATCTACAAATGTTTGGATGAGAATAAAGATAAGTGTAGGTTTGGAAGAAAATAAAGTTAAGTCTACTATATAACAAATAATGTAATGCCTTTGCCATTGCTGTGCAAACTACCATAACTCTCAAACAGATTATATAAACTTCCAAAATGATTGACCTCTTGCTCTAGAGAAGTCTTGTATGATAATTGATAAATGTGTCAAAAGCATACATCATACAAAATGCTGTTAATCATTCTTATTATGCTTTTCATTTGGACAAAAGAAACCCACTTCTATGGGAAGTGGCCCTTGGAATTTGTAAGGAGTAGACTGCATCTAACATATGTGATCATAACTGAAAATACTTCCATTATCATTTTCCTATTGAGAAAACAAAAGTGAAGGGTCCACAACTACTAGAGATGTTGTGCTCATTGAACCACAGTCCAATTCAGAGTTCACAACGAACCCACTCACTAAGACATCAATACATATAAAGCATTGAGATTAGCATTTCAACATTATGCATAAAACCAAGTAACATATTGCAACAGATGCAGATATAAACAAGTTAAAAAGGAAGTAGCCACGCTCAAGTTGAAAGAAATTTGCAAACCTTCCCAATAGCAGCAGTGGTATTTCCTGCAGCATCAAGGGCATCAGTTCTCTCTCTGATTCTGTGACTCATGCCCACCATCTCAGCAATACCTCCAGCATTATCACTAATGGGGCCATATGCATCAATAGCCAATCCAGTGGCAATGGTGCTCAGCATTCCAAGAGCAGCTACTGCAATACCATACATAGCAGCAAAGGTGAAACTAACAAAAATGCTGACTGCGATGGCAAAAATAGGAATAATGACAGATTTATATCCCAATGCAAGGCCAAAAATAACATTGGTGGCAGCTCCAGTTCGACAGGAATCAGCAACATCTTGCACAGGGCTGCAAATTTTAATGCAAAGCTGGAGTTAAATTAGGTTATTAAGGAAAGCATAACGAGCAACATAAATAGTACCAAAGCTAACCTGTATGCATTGCTAGTGTAGTATTCAGTTACAAAACCAATGATAAGCCCAGCCCAGAGACCAACAGCAACACATAAGAAAAGTTGCCTGCCCATTGAATTCAATGCCATTTATTCAATTATTAATTCCTTTGAGAAAAATATATCAGATAGTGCAATACAATTAAAGAGAAAACAGTGGAATGTCCTTACCAGTTCTTTACAACTTTCTGAGTCCCAAAATTGAAGATGGTGAAGGAGGATGGAAGAGCAATCCAACTAACGACGGCAATTCCAATAGTCATTAGAACAGTTGAGATGATGAGCTGCTTCTTCAAAGCTGGCTCAATTTCTTTTACAGCCTTAATCTCAAAGAAATCAGTTGCAAATAATGTGGTGAGCAAGCAAACAATGATACCCACTGAACTGATGATAAGAGGATATAGCATTGGGGTCAACTCATGGTTAATTCCAAAAGAGGAAATGGAAGCAACAACTAAGGCAGCACAAGACGACTCTGCGTATGAGCCAAAAAGGTCAGATCCCATACCAGCAATATCGCCAACATTATCACCGACATTGTCGGCAATCACCTAAAAACAAAGAAGCAACTTAAAGACAATCCCAACCTGAGAAAAAAAAATTCAGTTCTTAATATACAAAATCATTTCTCAAGAGGGGAAAACTTCCTTACAGCTGGATTTCTTGGGTCATCCTCAGGGATGTTCCTTTCTACCTTGCCAACAAGATCAGCGCCAACATCAGCAGCTTTGGTATAGATACCTCCACCAACTCTTCCAAAAAGAGCCATGGAAGATCCTCCAAGACCATAACCAGTTATAGCCTCAAAAAGGCCAGCCCAGTCATCACCATAGTACAGCTTAAAGAGGTTGATAGCAATGAAGAGCACCAAAAGACCATTTGCAGCAAGGAGAAAACCCATGACAGCACCAGATCTAAATGCAGTGATAAAAGCCTTGCCAACTCCTTTTCTTGCCTCAAGGGTGGTTCTGGCGTTTGCATATGTAGCAATTTTCATCCCAAGGAAACCAGAAACCACAGAAGTGAAAGCACCAAGCAAGAAGGATACAGTGCTGAAGGCAGCAGTGGCTAAAGCAGGCTTGCACAGCTTTAATGGGTTATAGGTGCAAAGCTGAGACTTGGTGCTGAATCCCTCAACAGAGCCAAGAAATAGGAAAATAAGGATTGCAAAAGCAACCATGAAAAATCCAACATACTGATATTCAGTGAAAAGGAAGGAGGTTGCCCCTGTTATATCAACAAAACCAAATTAGCAAAAAGCATAGTTGCCCCATCAATAATATTTATTGAAAATTATTGGTATATTATTGGCACGATACCAGATGAGAATATGAAATGAAAATTGTATCAAATTGGATAAAGGTTTCAACACTGAAAGAGCAGCAAGTCAATTTGTCAATACAAATTAAATTTCCATTTTTATTTCGCATATATAGTCATACTCGTATACAAAATTACATTTCAACTATATCATGTGGAGCAAAAAATAATTATTTAGACAATTTATATATTAAAATAGAGAAATTATATATGTCATAGGATAGGAGTCCTATAACCGCAAGACTCCCAATAAATTGAAAGAAAAATTATATCGTATGACTATTTGACCAGCTATATTATATGTTAGTCAATGTTGGACAATGAAGGGATATATACCGAAAATGAGTGTTGATGATATGAGTATGTTAAGGTGGATGCGTGGTCATATTAGAATGGATAAAATACGTAATGAAATCATTAAAGATAAAATAGAAGTAGCATCAATTAAGAGCGATGATAAAATAAAAATTAAAATGATTTGGACAAGTAAAGCGGAGACTTAGGAAGACTTCGTTTAAGAAAATTAAGCACATTGTAATAATGGAGAGAAAGAAAAAAAGGGATAAATCTAAATTAACTTAGAGAAAAGTAATATAGTATGATTTAAAGGCATTACAATTATCAGAAAACATCGTCCAAAATCATTTAGAGTGGAAACAAAGAATACATATAGCTGACCCCAATTAATTTTGGGATTAAAGTCAAGTTAGGTTGAGTTGAATTGAATAGAAAAACCAATGAATTTTTTAAACTAAACAAATATTCCCAAGAATAAGATATTGTCCCTGCACATTATATTGTACAGAAGTTATCACTGAACAAAAAAAAAATTGGAGGCGGATAAAAGGGAGCCAAAACCAATCATGTACAGTCCTGAAAAATATGTAAAACACAAAATGAAGAGAATGGAAAAATCTGAATATCCTAATTACATGTATTTGGGGGAGATATTCACATTGGAAAGTACAAACTACAAATATCATATCAAACAGAATTTCAACCATAAAAAACTTTCAGTTAGAGCCTGTCCAACAGAATTTCACATATCATAGGTCTTACACATAAGTGACCCCATTCAGGACTGAAGCTAACCATAAAAAAGATCAAATTCACACATTATCATGAAAAATTAAAACTAATGACACTTTTGTTATCAAATTCACACATTATCATGAAAAATTAAGACTAATGACACTTTTGTTTACACACCAAACAATAATGAAAGTAAATAGAGTATAAAGCGGGAAAAAATGAGACTTAATTGAGCTAATTAGCATCTATCAAGCATCCCTAATCTAGATTTTTAAGGACAACGATATTGGCTTTAAAAGCCCATATCTGCTTTAGTTTCTAGGAAGTTCATCATATCGCAGGACAGCGAAGTAATTACTAGATCTAGCACAATTTCAACAAAGCTATGAAGGCAGAAACTTTCACAGCCAGTTGGCAGATGGTTGAATGGTTGGTGGCAGAATATAAAAACTTGGAGCATATACTGCCAGAGAATATCACAATAAGCATTCCAATTATGACAAAACGTCCAAAGCTTTTCACCTCACTACTCATATCCATGATTTCAGCCTTTCACTAAAAGTTCACTAAAACACAAGCATAAAACAAGAGAACAAATGGCCAGATCCCAATTATACTCTAAAGCAATAAATAGAATCATGAATTATGACACAGAAAAAGTAACTAATTTCAATTACAAAATAGAATAATGAAAAATCAGGAATCCCAGATGCCATAACCATCTTTCTGGAATTGCTTAAGTACAATCTCTAATTATAGAAATAAATTTTCATAACAATTTGTCATAGTTTAAACCAATTCAACAACAAATTCACTTACAGAACTCATAATCAAATATGAACTAAGAAAATCAGAAAAGGCCACAAGCACCACCACTATTCCCATGAAAAAAAAAAGAGCACAAAACAAACAAGCCAACGTTGGCTTTGTGGCTTTCCTTTCAACCCCACAGCCCAAAAAATAAATTTAAGGAAAAAAAAAACACATATTCATCGATGAAAAAAACACACTTAAACATCCCAAATCAAAGTACTAAAACCCACATCAAGCAGAGATCTACTCTTTAAAAAATAAAAACCCACATACATACATTGCATGTATACACTCATGCATAAACACATGCATGCATGCATGCATTCATGCACATAAAAAAATTAATTAAAACATAAGTATATATACACGCATATAATTTACCTTCCGAAATGGCTTTTTGAATGTCAGCACACTTAAGAACAACGATATGGTCATTGAGACCTTCTTCTTCTTCAATAAGATAATCAGAATATCCATTTTTATTATTCCCCGCCGCCGCATCTCTACCTCCACCACCAGGGACCAGCTTCACTTTAGAAACAAGCAACCATTGAATCAGTGAGAACCCAATTCCGATAACCGCACATACCGGAATCAAAATCTCCGTCCCAAGATCTGGCAAAATGGTAGAACCCATAATATATAATAGAATAATCTCTCAATTATCTGCTCCAAACAAACCCACCAGAAAAACAAGAATCCAGAAACAAAAAAATAAAATAAAATAAAGACAACAGAGTAAAACAGAGCAAGTGTAGTCTCTTGAAAGAAATGAAATGGTGCGTTGGTAAAGGAAGGAGAGGGCTTTGTATATATAGAGAGAGAGAGACAGAGAAAGGTATGTGTGTGTGTGTGTGTGTGTGTGTTGTTTAACACGTGAGAGATTGAAGAAGAGAGAGCGGTACAGTTACAGTGCCAGATCTAAAATTGGCTGTCTTTTCTTCAGAAAAATGTCTAAATAATTGTGACTTCTTATCCTTCTATATATTAGTTACTAATTATTTTTAGATTAGCAACTCATTAAGATTAATGCCACTAATTAATAGTTATATTTTTTAATAATAAGTCAATTTTATAATAAAATTGGAATTTGATTTGTATTTGTTATACAAAATTGGTGTATTATCGCAATTAATTTAATTTTCTTTTAGCATTAACATGAGATTTTAAAATCAGTCATATTCGAATTATTTTTTTTATCTTGATTATAATATTAATATAATTAAATTTATTTATTTAATAATTAATAATATAAAAAATTAAGATTTTATATATTAATTTTGTGTTCACATAAATATCAGATGATTTGATAATATATATAAGTATATAATTTGGTTGGCTAAGTTAGAAATCATGTGTCTTTTAATAGATTATGTTTAGGAATTTTTTATTAAAACCAATGTTTTCTATTTTTTTATTTGAGAAAACTAAGTCATAATGGGTATCAAGACAAATTCAATTAGTTGAAAGAAGTTATAGTTATAGAACTTTATACTTTCCATTTTTAAAGTGTTAACATGGATTTAATTAATCAAATTAAGATGAATTTGATTTATTATGATATTTTTATTTTTTTAAGTAAATTTAAAACTATATATGATATTTAATTTATAATTTCACTAAGATAATAGAAAAAAAGTTTGAAGGATTATTCCAATTCATAATTATGAATATGGTATTATTATACTCATAAGTCTAATTTAATAATAATATATATTTTAATGGATAATAAAATTTAATTTAATTTTTTTTTAAATACTTAAAAGTAAAAAAAAAAACTTTCTTTATACTCCTCTTATTAATTAGAATTTTATTATTAAAGTAAAATTATAAATAATAATTTATTTTTATTTCAATTTTCTACTTTCAGTGAAAATGATTTACCTTTAATTAAATTACAAAAATAGACTTAGGTGATATTTAGTAAAATTGAACATTTAGACTGAAAATTTAAGTGTTGAATAAGATAATTAATATAATTTTTAAACTATAAAAATATTTTAAAATATAATCACTTATTGTGTTAAATTTATATTTTAATTTATAATTTGAAAATTTTAATGTTATGTATTGAATAATGTTTTAAAACACGTATAGTATGTAAAATTAATTGCTAATAAATAAATAAAATATTAATTTATCAATGTGATAAAATAATTTGACTTGTTTTATATATTTATTTAATTCACAAAGAGCTTCATAGTAAAGGTAGTTACACCTATTGCACAAATTCACAGTTTAGTGTTAAAAAATAAAAAAAAAATAGGGTGAAAGATTGGTTGTTTGGGGAAAAAAAAAGCATATTATTCTTCTTCTTTCTCTAAGTTAAATTAATTAATAAACATCCATATTGACAAATAATGAATGCCAATAGTTTGTTGAGTTGGCCCCCATTATTCTCCTAGATTATGCCACATGAAGCTAACGTGATTATTATTTAATTACCATATTTAAAAAAAAAACATGATTACAGTTATACCTATATTTTTAACAATAATATTATGGTTATACATTTTGAAATAAACATTTGATTTTTAAATTATTAACTAATAATATTTTATACATCATTTGATTAATATAATATTATAATAAAGTATATAGAAATTCAATAATTTATAATTTGAATGAAAAAAATGTAAAAAAAAAAATTATTAGAGAAACTTTCACAACCGAAGCAAATTTTTTCTTATTCATAAAATGATATTATAAGTTAATTTTTACACATAATATTAAATTTATATATTTAATATGATCCGAAACAGTTGATTTATGCTTGAATAAAAAAGATTTATAAATAAATAAATAATCTCATTTATAATTTAATCCTAATAATCAAACAAAATCAATAATAAAAAAACTTTTTTAGCAATCATACTAAGAATTAAAGTTTCATCCAAAGAAAATTTATTTAGTATGAACTAAATAATGTAAAAAGCACAAATAGTAAGATATCTTATCAATTTTACTCATTTACAATCTACAAAGTAATAATAATAATAATATCTTATTTGATTGATTAGAATTGAACACCTAAATTAAGATATTTTAAATTTAAATTTCAGTGTGTTGATGATAGAAAATCTGTTCGTAATAAGTTATATTGTTTCACTGTGTTAGTTTGATATTATATTTGTAATATGATTTGTATATAAGATCTCATACAAAAAGTATTAAGAGATTATTTTGTTTATTTATTGAATGTCTTTATTAATGGAATTATTTTGTTTATTTATTCATTTATTAAAAGAGTTAAAAAAGGGATTAAAGATGATGATGAGGTGGCAGTTAATATTCGGATAACTCCCAGAGTCGCATAGCAAAGGAGAGAGTGTAAATAGACGCATTCTTTGCTCGAATCTGACTTTCTCTCTTTTACTTTATTTCTTCTTCTCTATCTTCTTTTTTAATTTTTTTTTTTACTTTAAAAAATAAATATTTTATAATTTTTAAAATATTAAAATTTTAATTGATAGAATTTCATTTTCATTCAGGCACATGATGCACCTAATCATCCCCGTGGAAAGATCAGGACCATTCACCCAAAATCGACAATTGCCCAACAGCCAACAAGCATTCAAAAAGAAAAAAAGGCCTTAAATTTTTTCAAAATAGGTTATTTAGCCTAACTTTAAAATTAGACTTATGAACCTAAGTCATTTAAAGAATTAGGTATAATTATATTTTTCAAAAATATTTATTTATTTATTGCCTATTTTTATATAAATAAATGTAAAATTATTCATAAACATAAACGTGGCGTATGCAAAATGTAGGGTATATGTTATATAAGTCAAATAATAAGTAATTTTTTTTTATTTGTGTATAAGTATTTATTTTTAATTGCATTTTTGCAATAATATTATATTTTTTATTTTATATCAATTTTACTAAAATTTTGAAATTTAATTGTAATTCTATTTAAAGCCGTAACTGTTAGAAAAAATTAACTAAAATGTCAAAAAAATTAAATTTATAATTAAACTTATTACATCATATTATCAATTTAAATTTTAAATTTTAAATGAGATTAATTAAACTCTTTAACTTCGCAAATTTAATTTATTAAATTATTAATTTGATTATTAGTTATTTGTCAAATTCATAAAATTACATAATCCAATTAATTTCTTAAAAAAATTTAAAATTTAAATTGATAGTATAATATAATATGTTTTAAAAATCAATTTCATGTTTTCCTTTTTAAATTAATTTGAAAATATTATTTTTATTATTATCAATTTAACTTTAGGGTCCAATTGCAATTAAGTTTTTAAATTAAGGTAACATTGATATAAAAAAAATATATGATATAATTATAAAATAATGTAAAATTCAAAGTAAATTTATCTATTAAAAATTTTAATAATATATAGAGAAGTGGAATTCAATTATTAATTAAAGTAGGCTCTCTCTTCATATATATATATATATATATATATATATATATGATTAATTATTGACGTTTGTTTGAAATTAACAAAGTTATCTTTATTTTTTGAAAAATTTAATATTTAGTCCTTATCTTTTGGTTTCGTCATATGAATTAGTCATTTCATTCATTTTTACCTTTAAATATTTATAAAATGATTAAAATGTCATTCATTTACATGGATTACTTCGTTAATTTCAATAAACCTCGGGGACTAAATAGTAATTAATTTTTAAACTTTCAATTATTTAATAGTAATTTATCAATATTTTTTATATGAATTTTTTGTAATTATGAGTTTATATGTAGAAAGAGTGAAAGATGAATTATGAATTTTATTTTAGGATAATAATTTTAATCTAAAAAAAATGGTATTTTAAATATTAAAAGTTATTTTATTTTTATTTTTTATTTTGTTTATTTTTTAACCGAATTTGTAAAAAAACTGGATGGAATAATCAATTCGTATAACAAAACCAAAATATAAGAACTAAATAATGAGTTTCTCAAAATATAGGGATCACTTCATTAATTTTGATAAATTTTAGATACTAAATAATAATTATTCTATATACATATATAATTAAAAATTTTTGTAGACTTTGCTTATCTATATGTAAATTCGCCAATGAACATAAAGATTTATTTAATATAACTTAAATGTTTTGAGTTAAAATAAAAAATTTGTCATCAATTTGATTTTGCATGATTCATTTGTAACTCAAATTTCAAGTGGGTTAAAATTAAAATTTAGTAATATTAGCATATTTTCTATTGAGATTAAAACTGTTTTTTGAAAAAATATTATGTTAGATGTTAATATTGTGTTTTTCTTAATTATAGTTGAAACAAAATCATAATAAACCTTGATTTTTTTTTTGACATGGACCAACACATAGTTGCGTCTCTAGATAGATTTTAGTATATACTTATCTTCTTTATCGATAAGGAATAAGGACTGAATAGGAATCATACCCCGATAACAATATGGATAATTATTATGAGGATCTTGTATTTTATCATATTATATTAAAAAACTCATGTGTTTTTTAAATTATATTAACAACTCCTTGCATTTTTTTTCTATTACACTATGAAATCCTTTCATCTATTTTTGTCCTATTTTTCGTCAATCAATAATATAAAAGTTAAATATTATTTAAAATATTTTATTTAATATCCAAAATACCTTTTATACCTCTTAGACATGTATTTTTAGGAGGAATAAATTTTTTTTTTCTCGTTACAGGAAATTAACGAGAAAGAAGAATAAGAAGAAGCTAAGAAGAAAGGAGTATTTGTTTCATCATTTAAAATCGTCTGATTTAAGGTAATGTATGTGTTTGTTGTTTCAAAATAGGATTGATGTGGGTGTTTCTTTGCTCGGTGCCATTTGATTATGGCCATGTATTTGATTTAATTTCAAAAAAAAATTTGATAGAGGAAGATGTCTTCAAGCAGTGCAAATATAGCCGAAAACGGCTGTGAATGAAGGTTTTAGAACAAGATATGTAGTTGTGGCAATAGGTGTGCAATGAAAATCTTTGAATCCTACAAGAACAAGGATAGGCTATACTACGTATGTGAAGACGGAGTTTGTATAATTTTTTTAGGCTGGTGTAAGAGGGTTGTCAATCATTATGCAGAAAGTTTTAATCCTATGAAGGCTTCTGCTAGCAATCATTATGCAAATAACCCTAATTTCAATGATTTTGTTATATCTAAGAAACTTGATGAAATGCAGATGCTAAAAGATGAAAATCAAATGGTGTTGAACAAACTACAAAGTTTTGAGAATATATTGAGCTATATGAAGATTTTCTTACTCATTTTCCTCACTGTAGTTGTGTTCCTATTGGGGACGAGGGCACAATAATTATTATGATGATTTGTGCTAATTAATGGGAGAATGTAATAGGTTGAGTTGATTTTAATATAATTTACTTTACTGAATAAAGATGCTGGATTGGAACTTCAGTTGATATGCTTTTTTTGTTGGACAACTTGGGTAAGGAGCTAAGTTGGGTAATCAGTACTGATACATTGTAAGTTGGGTAACCAATATTAATCTGTAAAGGAGGACTACATAGCATAATATGTTTAAAGTAGAAGGACTTAATAGTATAATATTATCAAAACACAAGGACTTAATACTATAATATTACCAAAACATAAGGACTTAATAGTGTGATATTTTCAATGCACATGTTTTTGTTTATAACCACAATTCATACTCAATCTGCCTCATATCTGTTTATACAGTCACCTGTTGGAAAAATAAAGATGCATGTCTAAAATATTACACAATGAGACATAATTTGATGAGATATGCAAAAATTAATATTATATTAATGTGGTTAATGCACACCACAATAGCAACCAAATTAAAAAAGTTCACCATAATTACAATCAAATGTGGCCCCTAAAATATTACTGTGATTAATATTCACCTAATTACATACAAAATAAATAACCCTAGGTTAATGGTCTATATATTTGTAGCACCCAAAATATAATCCTACCAAAATATTTAACAAAAACATAATTATCAACAACCATTTACATACAAAAATCAATTATAGGAATTCAAAAATTTTCATATCTTGCTGTTAACATATTTTCATACTTTTTAAGGTTATTGAACTTGGCTTCCTGTTACTTATGTTATCCCACTTTGTTGAGATTCTGGAATTTGGGTTCTAACTTGTTGTCTGTTTATAATTCTTCTTCCTCCTCTTGCACTTGGTGCTCTTTCAGATGAAATATCATATTATTGGTTTTATGGTGTAAAAAAAACACACAAAATCAAGCAAGTTTAAAATGAATGAAGCCATATATATGAAATAAACTCAATGAGATTTTAAATCATTACCTTTGTATTAGATGTTGGAGTCGAGCAAGTTCTTTTGTTGTGACCTAGACTGCCATATTTTTTGCATCTCACTGTTTGACTTCTTTTAGCCGCCTCTCATTCACCTTCTTCTCTGACTCTATTTTCTTAGGCCTTTCAGGTCTTTCTTTTTTTTTTTTTTTTTTTTTTTTTGTCATGAGGTAAAATCACTTGGGAATCATCATTAGATTCATAGTCTTGCTCAGACATTGGGTGAATGATTCCACTTATGCCTTAATATATATTTCGACAATGTAATAAGGATGATAATAATCCTCAATATTTGCTCCTTTATGGCCTATAGACCTTGCAACATGCTTGCAAGACATACCAGTTATCTCCCACCACTTACAACTGTACATATTTTCATTAAGTTTCACAAAAAATTTGATCTTTCCATCTTTCACCTCATATTCGTCATTTATACCAGGTAGCAGTATGCAATGTCTGCTCTCTCTTATAATAACATTCAAACTTTTTTATGCCATTGCTGTAATTTTTCCTTCCCATTAACATCTTTTGCCATATCGTTTTTGCAACGTAACCATACTTTTTTGCCTAAAGGATTCAAGTAGGTTAATAATGGGCAATCCCTTTATATTGTTTATCCAACTATTAAATGATTTTATCATATTTTTTGTTTGATACTCACTTTTGCTAATAAGATCATAAGCATATCTATGCCAGTGTTTTTTTGGGATTTCCATAAGCCACTTAAAAGGTCTCTCTTGATCAATTTTTTTTAAGTTCTCTCATCTCTTCCTAAAAAGCAGGTTCATTAGTGGCTCTAGCAGCCCTCCAATATACTTTTCTCAAGCTTAAACCTTTAAACTTTTTTTTCATGAAAATATGCCTAGCATAATATCTATGTGTAGCAATTATAAAAATTACATCAATAGCTTCAATTACACCCTAAAACAAACAAAATATTTTAGCATTAGTATTGTATACAATCAACATTGTAGACAAAGCAAAAAAAAAAAAAAAAAAAAAAAAAGCAAATTAAGACTGAATTTATACCTTTTGCCTATATGTCATGAAAGTTAAGCCTCTTTTATAGCTTCTAATGCAATCCTTCAGTAGCTCTAAAAAGAACATCCATGTGTCTCTGTACTCAGACTCAACATGTCATGTCCCACTTTTGGGCCACGACTGTCTTAGGGCACGAGTAGACCTAAGGTAACCGGAAATCCATAGAACCCCTTAACAATCCAATTATCAATCATACATTCTTAACTCATTCATTAATATTGAATTTCATTTATTACTTATAAATTTTACAGAAATTTTGTCAGAATTTTCATTATAATTTTAATGTTATTCCAGATCCAAAATCGGGTCTATTAAAATTATATAGCCTGCACTAAAATTATTTTTACACTCCTAATAATTTGTCATCCTTATACCCTCAACTTCAAAATTCACACAGACAGACGTGGCACTTCTAAATCTCATTCATAACATGTAAATTTCATTTTAACATTTTCAGTATCACAGTCTTTATCACTTCACTATCATTGTCATTATCAATCATTAAGCATTACACATTACATTTTGAATGCCACTGTCGTTAGTTATTTCAATGTTCATATATCACTATGGTACTTAATCATTTAATTATACACACAGTATCATGAAACTCTAAGAATTGACACTCATGACCTTTAGAAAATAAAATTCTATCTCGATGTACTTGACACCCAAGTTGGAAAAGAAATTGACTTGGAATCAGCTTCCTCTATTTCATCCCTGCAAAAATTATAAACCACTATTTGGTGAGTATAAAATACTCATTGAGCATGTATACATCATTAAACATTCGATATAAGCATATGATAACAAAGGATAATAATGGTAGTCAAGTATCAATAATTACAATGAATGGATATCAATATATTCATTTTTATATGTCAAGGTTAAATAATTTGTATACCAAATATTTTTGAAAGTTTGGAACAGGTAACAATCAAATCGATGAAAGAATGGCCATCAATGGTAAGTAAAAAGATATAAGCTTGGAATCAATGAACAGATAAACAATATTCGTATCATGTAGATAAGATAGATAAAGGGCTATGAACACGTATCACATGCAACATTAGCTTTCGCTTGTAAATTACGTAAGGCGAGCTAGACCTCACGGCTAGGACAAGTCCCTTCCTGGCTAGGGTAATCACTATATGGAAGTCAATGTGCACAACGCCGATGGTATATACCCACTACCCCGTCGAAAAGGTAGCTCTGTCAAATCCACATATAAAATAGGCCAATGAAAATTAATAATAATATCTAGTATGCATTAGGATCATTACGGTACAATAGCTTTCGATTGATACACATGGATTTACTTGAATAAGTGTCAATATATTTCATTAATCATGTATCGGTTTCTTTTCTTGATATAAAGGTAGCAATTAATAATAAATATCATGGTATATAGTTAAACATTCGGTGTGCATACTTTTGGAAGCAATTTGGGTACATGACCAATCAAATGCAATATCATGATTCGGGTTTTCAATGTGAACAAATCCAATAGGCATTTCAAGTTTCAATAATAATAAATGGATATGGATCATTTTAATCTTTTGGAAGATCAAATAATGATCAACAATAGCAAAGTAGTATTTAATTAAGAAGGAAACATGTTCAATGGGTCAACATATCAAGGCATGAATATGATGTATACATTACTCACCTTACCTTATGACTTGTACATTTTTCTTTTCATTTATCATTGATTCTTTGCCTTATCTCTTATGGTACCCATCACGTTTCTTATTCATTCTTGACTCTACATATCCAATTAATTTCCATTTAGATACTATTTAACATAAAATTACATTACTTATACTTATATTAAA
>CANXYC010156734.1:0-15932 GCA_948193065.1 Aleurites moluccanus | reverse complement strand
GAGTTGGTATGTGTATAGGGGAATCCTCCAGGGGAAAGGAGAAAGTGGGAGAGCAGTAGGTGCTCGGAGCCTCGGAGGGGCATTTTGGTCTTTTGCACATAAGGTGGGTTTATATATATGTTATTGCATTTCTAGTTTAAGGTACTATCATTTGGACATGTTATATAACATTTGATCATGTTGGACTGATTTTAGACCAATATGGTCAAAGTTGCCCCTAAACGTGCCAATTGGCCAAAACTGGGGTTGCCGAAACGGCATAAACTGACCTAAAATTTGAATGTGTATAAAAATTGTTCTATAAACTATTTTGACCTCAAATCAAGCCTAATCACCTTATATATATGTATACTTGTATCTTAGATGTTAAATTTGCATACTATTTATTGATAACATGTAAAACCAGAAAGTCCCTGAAAAATAAAAAACGGACTCGTAATTTTGTAAGTCGCTGCGACAGTGCAACTGGGCTCGACGGGCCAATTTTGTAAGTTATTCCCGATTGATTCTATACTTGTTCATATGGATATCTTGACTATATTGCACCTTATATGATTTGTACTTGTTGCATTTTCATCACATTTTGAAACATTTGCATATGGTAACATAACAGGGCTACTTCGATGGTGTAGCGGGTAATTCCATCGACCGTGTGCACACTGAAACTACTTGCCCTAGCTAGAGATAGGGAAATGGCTCTATCCATAAGGATTGATCCTCCTTATGACATTTATATAGAAATGGAGATATGGACAGAGGTGGCAGTACTATTTGATTATTTGACCCAATCTTGTTTTACCTTATGCATTTGATCCATTTTATTATACTGTCATATCTTATCATATATATATATAATTGTCATCATACCTATTATTGTCATAAGTGTTCAAATGTGTATTCATAAATTGGTAATGCATTTCCTCTTTATAGATTCTCTGAGTAGTTTATACTCACCCCATAGTGTTGAACATTTTCAGGGAAAGAGTGAGACGCGGACATCCTCGGCTAATTTTGTACTTCCAGCCTTGGAGTAGATGTATAGTTCTTCCCTAGTATATCATAGAGTACTCCATGATATTATTTGTAGATATTTATATGTATGATTTGTGGACGTGTATAGAATATAATTATATGTTATGATGTGAATGCATATGTATGTATATACACTGTAACAAGGGGTGCAGCTGCTATGGTACGCCTATATTATATTGTCATATGTATGTATTGATATAATTGAGAGTTATGATATGAGTTATGATGTATGAAATTATTATATGAGCTGACATAAGTAATGTATGATATGAGTTGTGTATTAGAGGTTGACCTGGGAGTTGATATTGTTTTACAAGTGTATTTCTCAGTTTTTAGCAGGGGATAAATGTCATTATTATAGGGGAGACTCTGTCCGTTTTTCTGTAAAACTTAAGAGCTGAAAAAAAAAATTCGTAAAAATGGTTAAAGGTAATGAAAACATGAAACTTGGGTTCTTCGTGGTACTAGTTGTATGAACTGTTCTCGTACCCTAGGACCGTCACAACCCTATAGTGTGAGATGTGACAAAGTTGGTATCAGAGCTAAAGGTTTGAAATTTTATAATGCTTATATGAATATGATGTTTATATGAACTATAGTATGTATGTGACTGCTTGCTATATTGTTGTCTGTTCAGTGTATATCATTGAGTATAGGAAATTATATATCATCAAATTAAGTGTTTCCATTGTTCGAAATTCCGCGTATCTTTATATTGATAAATCTCATATATTTTGTGAATTGTTGTGTTGTGATTATTGTGCAGATGTCTGATAGTGCAAGGGGAGGTATACTTCCTCGTTTGGATGATAGCCCGCATACTGTTAGGGAGGAACCAGAGGTTAGCTCTAGAGCCTCAATGCAGGGGAGAGGAGCAGATTCTGAGCCACCTATGTCCAGTAAGAGGACAGATAGTAGGGGAGGGGATAATGCTCAATGGAGGCAAGAGCTATAGGAGTTTAGGCAGGAGATGGAGAGGAGAAACTAGGGGTTGGCGGATATGTTACAGGCCCACTTGGTAGGGCAGGCTACAGCAGCTGTGCAGCCACCAGCACCACCACCACCACATTTGATTCCAATTCCCCCCATAGTACAGCCTATAATGCCTCCAGCAGAAGTACCACCTGAAGTAGTGCCACCTGTACCAGAGAGAGTACCGACAGACAGAGTGAGGGTCGACGGTAGACGTCTGATTCCAGAGGGTGGTGTTTTGCATTTTGAGTTTAGGAAGTTGCAGCTGCTTTCTTATCAGGGTGAGTATGGTAAGGATCCTTCAAACTTTATTGAGATAGTCGACCGGATGGTCAGGGGTTTACCATGTTCAAATGCCAGATTGATTGAGTTGGTAGAATCATTGTTATAGCGGGATGCCTCCACTTGGTTTGATGAGCGGATAGATGGTAATATCAGGGGTGATAATCCTATGTCCTGGGCAAAGTTTAAGCAGAGATTGCTTGATGAGTTCTTACCTGAGGGACTGAGAGACAGGAACAGTGCCAAATTTGAGCAGTTAGTCTAGGATAATATGAGTGTGTTAGAGTATGCTCGTGAGTTTAGAAGGTTGAGTAGGTATGGTAAGTCTATAGCACCTACAGCAGCACACATGATCCGGAGGTTCCGGAATGGGTTACAGTTAGCGATCTATAATAATCTATTGGCTACACAGTTTACCTCCCTGGGTACGATTATTGACACCGCAGTGTAGATGGAGATAAATTCTAAGAAGGACAAATCTGGGAAAGATAAGAGGAGATTTCAGGGGGATTCATCCAAATCGGGACAGAGACCCTTTCCAGCTAGGTCATAAATATACAATGTACACAATGCCGATAGTATATACCCACTACCCTATCGAGGCGGCAGCTCTGTCAAATAACATCAAAATCAATAGAAACAAGGAACAAGTCAATAGATACTATTGCACAATAATGGTATCACCAAGTATCAATAACTCATCATCAATCAATTCTATGAGCAATAGAACCAAAGGAATACCAATAACAAATGATTGTACAATGATCAAAGGTTTGGCAACCAACAATGGGATATAACATAGGTTGGTCATTTACGGATAAAAATTTGACGCAATTGGCATGCCATTGTCGCTGGCAACGATGGTATTCAAATGGTTGGCCTATGGATTTTTGAGCTAGGCATTTTAATGAACACTAGGTGTGCAACAATGAAATGACATTTTGGTAAGGTTTTGGTACAACTCCAACTTTGTCCCAATTATCAACAACATACATTATAGACAATTCCACAGGCATTACAAACACAACAATAAACAACATTAAATGGATCAAATTGGCTTAGGAAAACAAGTCAAAATGAAGCAAAATCAATGGCAATTTTGCCACTTTAGGGTTTGGCCACTTTGGCCCTTTTGGAGTGAATTCCAAACTTCAATTTAACACTTTAGACATGTTATAGGATGCATAAAAAACTCACCTAACACTTCAAATAAGCCACCAAAATTGATTTTCCTCCAATTCTTCAAAGTAGGCAAAAATGGCAAATTTCTTCAAATGGATTTTCTACAACAAACCAACCATAAATAACTTATCAATTAACATCCAATTAACATATTTTAAGCTTAATTTACATATACTAACTCAAAATCACTAAGCTAGTTCATACAACTTAGGTTTAGGTTTTGAAAATTAGGGGAAAATGTTATATACATCAATTCATGCAATTAAACATATTACCCAATCTAATCAACATCTAATAAACCTAAATCAATCATAAAATCAAACAAAACATCATTTTACCTTAAAATGATGAAATGGCCGAAATCCTCAAGTGCTTTATTTCTTGAATTTTCTTGATTTTCAAGGTAGCAAATGGATGGAGGATGGAAGATTCACGGTTTGAATCAAGTTTCCATTGATTTTCCTTAACAAAATTGAAGGAAAATGGATGGGAGAAGAAGGAGAAATTTTTGGGCAAAAATGGGAAAGAAATGGCCAAAATATTTCTAAGTGTGGCTTATATAGTAAGTCAAATTTGGCAAATTTTATTTTAGTCCTTAAACTTTCCTTAAATTATACTTTTGCCACATTTCCTTCTGTAATTTATTCTGACAGTTCTGTTGGAATTTGGATTTAAAAGTGAATATTCAAAATCTTATTTTTAATTTATACTTTATTATAAAAATAGTTTCAGAGCCGTTCTGAAACTCAAACAGTCCAAATTTCACTATACCCCTAAAGTTTTATTTATTTACAGTTTTGCCATCGCTTACTTTTTCAATGTTTCTAAATATTTTTCACCTCTTTCTTTTTACTGTATTTACACATATATATACATAATCATTTACTTCTAGTCATAATCAGAAATTTATTTATCGATCGGACTGCTATTTTTTTGCGGTAGCGATATCGACACCGACATTTTTCGAAAAAGTATTTCATTTTCTCTCAAACTGAGTTTTTAAAATTATTTGTAGTCATTTCGATGATTTCAAACCATATACTAGGAACTTTAATCATATAATCATGGTAGGCTTTTCTAAGGTATTACACTTAATGGCCTAAAATTTCTATAAGTGGTATCAGAGCCTTCCTGTGGTTGAGTAAAATTAATTAAAACTGAATTTTTGGTTCTAAAGTGTTGGTTTGAATTGGTTGAATGCGAATTTGGTTTTGTGCTCTTGATTGAATCGATTTGCATCAAACTGAATTCGATTTGAATTGTTTAATTGAATTCATTTTTATATAGTAGCCTTTACCACATTTTTTTTCATTATAATCAGATCTTGAATGAATTAATTTGTAATAATTTCAATCATGTGATGATAGGAATTAGTTTGACGCAATTTAGAGTTCGTTTGAAATAGTTTCGAACTAGCTTTCCTAAGTTGCATAGGATTTTTTATTTGCTTGATAAATATATTTGGACCAGCTATATAACCATGAATTTTTCATCTAAATTTAATTATGGATGAATTATTTTGTGTTAATTCCAATCATAAGACATTAGGAATTGGTTTGGTGTAATTTGGAATTAATTTGAAGTTGTTTCAAAGTTGTTTTCCAAAGTTGCGTAGGATTCTTGAACTCTTACTTTTCTTTATTGATTTTGGTTTCCATGGATGAAGAGAGGTTATATAAAATTTAATTTTTGTTGAATTAGAAGTATTTAATTTTAATTATATGATAATTAGAATTGGTTTGGAGTAAGTTGTAATTGGTTAGGAAAAGTTTCATAACTAATTTTCTAGTTTGTTACAACTTTCTATTTTTTAACTAACTTATTCATCCACCTTAATGGTTAAGGGGTGCTGTATTTTTAATTCTTTAATATGATTAATTAATTATGAATATGATGGATTAAATGGTGATTTAATTTTTGGAACCTCAAATTATAATTTTTTGAAATTAATTTTATATGAAACTTGCGAAATTATTTTACTAGTTTAGCATATGAAAAGACTTTTTCGTAGAACCTTTAAAAGAGTTAAAAAAGAAAGTGTCTAGGTCTGAAAATTTTATTTATTTGATAAATTTAAAGTGTAATTAATAATTTTATGATTGTTTAAAACGGCTAGACCTGAACAGGAACCGTTAAGAGTTAAAGTTCCGACGATACAAGAAAACTAGCGAATTTACAACATATGATGCTTATAAATTATAATTTAATTCATGTGATGAATTTATTTATTTAACTTAATAAACATAAAATACTTTAATTAAATTATGGACTTTATTTAACAAATTTATAATTTATTAAAAAATTAATTTGCTAAGCCGAATTTGAACCGAAATGTTATAACAGCGGAAAGAACGCAAAAATTAATTTTGCATAAATTTCATTAAATTGTTTTTTAGAAATTATTTAAGGATTGGGATGTGTTCTGATGCAGAACAGAAGAGTGATTACTTATGCTTCTTGACAGTTAAAGAAGCATGAGATGAATTATCTGACATATGATTTAGAGATGGCATCAATAGTATTTGCACTGAAGATTTAGAGGTATTATTTGTATGGTACTAAGTGTGAAATATATACTGATCATAAGAGTCTATAGTATATTCTGCAACAGAAGGATCTGAACCTCTGGCAGTACAAATGGGTTAAACTGCTTAAGGATTATAATTGTGAGATTCTTTACTATCCAGGTAAGGCTAATGTAGTAGCAAATGCACTAAGTCGAAAGTCTATAGGCAGTTTAGCTCACATCTTGGTTTTCATAAGACCATTGATTCGTGAGATGAAGGAGTTAGCTAATATGGGTATAGAGTGGGATTTGGGATCCCAGGATCGTAACCAGGCTCTGATAGCCCAATTTCAGATTAAGTCAATGCTGATTGATAATATTAAGGTGGAACAGGATAGGGATCCATATCTACTAAAGCTAAAGAGAGATGTTCAGAATGGCAAGGAATCAGAGTTTGCAGTAGAGGATGATGTACTGAAGTGTGGGAAATGGTTATGTGTACCCGACATTGATGGGCTACGAGATCAGATTATGGGAGAGGCTCATTATTCTTCGTATAGTGTACATCTTAGAATTACAAAGATGTACCATGATCTGAAGGATGTTTATTGGTGGCCTAATATGAAGAGGGACATAGCTAGATATGTTTCTACTTGCTTAGCCTATCAGCAGGTTAAGTTTGAGCATCAGAATCTGTCTGGTTTGCTTTAGGTGATAGAGTTGCCAGAGTGAAAATAGGAGTAAGTTACTATGGATTTTGTAGTCAGTTTGTTGAGAACTACATAGGGTTATGACTCCATATGGGTTATTGTTGATAGATTGATAAAGTATGCTCATTTCCTTGAGGTTAAGACCAGTTATCTAGCAGCTCAGTATGCACAGCTCTATGTGGATAAGATTGTATGGCTTCATGGAGTGTCACTGATGATTATATCGGATAGGGGTACACAGTTTACTTCTCTATTTTGGCAGAAGTTTTAGGAGGCTATGGATACTATGTTACGATTTAGTACATCTTTCCATCCATAGACCGATGGACAATCAGATAGGACTACCCATACATTGGAGGATATGTTACGACTATGTGTTCTGGATTTCAAAGTTAACTGGGATCAATATTTTCCACTGGTTGAATTCTCCTATAATAACAGTTACCATTCGTCAATTGGTATAGCTCCATATGAGGCACTGTATGGTAGAAAATATTGATCTCCGGTATGTTGGGTAGAACCGGGTGAGAAACAGTTGGAAGTCCCAGAGTTGATAAAGGAGACAATGGAAAAAGTGTCTATCATTAAAGAACGGATGAAGACCTCTTTTAGTAGACAGAAGAGTTATGCCGATCCGAAGTGGAAGGATGTACACTTTGCTATTGGTGACCATATTTTTCTTAAAATCTCACCTATGAAAGGTGTGATGAGATTTGGGAAGAAAGGGAAACTGTCACCGAGGTATATGGGGCCATTTGAGATTCTTGAGAATATCGGTAATGTGGCATACAGGTTAGCTCTTCCACCTAATTTGAGTCATGTTCTTCTAGTGTTTCATATTTCGATGCTACGAAAGTATGTGTCTGATCCATCACATATATTGAAAGTACAAGATATTGGTGTTAATGAAGACTTGTTGTATGAAGAGCTACTAGTAAAGATTATGGATCGACAGGTTAGAAAATTGCAGAATAAGGAGATTCTGATGGTCAAAGTGCTTTGAAGGAATTAGTCAATGGAAAAGTGTACCTGGAAGAGCGAGCAGGATATGAAGACCAAGTATCCATTCCTGTTCCAGCATTGAGGTACGTAATTATTTTAAATTCGAGGACGAATTTATTTGAAGGGTGGTAGAATGTAATATCCTAAAAAGCTACCATAATTGAATAATAACATAACTAGATATCAGACTGGGAACACCGAAATAACTAAGGATAATTTTTGAACCTCAATTAGAATGCAATTGTGATATTGTCCAGGAAAATATTGGTGTTAATTACACTGTCAGGGGAAATAGCAGTCCAGTTGACAGATGAATTTCTGATTTAGACCAGGGATAAAGAATCATATATTTATATGTGAAATTTTAGTGAAAACGAAAAGTTAAAAAATATTTTGGAACACTGAAAATTTGATTAATGGCAAAATCGTAAATAAGTTGAACTTTGGGGTATAGTGGGAAACCAACTGTCTGAGTTTTAGAATGGCTCTGAAACTATTTTTATAATAAATTACAGGTAAAAAGAAGCTATTTTAGTTATCACTTTTAAATTTAATTCTCAACAAAATTAACAGAATAAATTACAGAGGAAGAAAGGGTCAAAGTCCAATTAATGGATAGTTTAAGGACCTAAATATAATTTGCCAATTTTGCTTCATATATAAGCATGCCTTAGAAGATTTTTTGACCATTTTTCTTCTTCTTCTTCATGCTTGACCGAAATTCTCCTCCATTTTCCCCACCACATTTTCAAGCTAAAATCAAAAGAAAAACTAAAGAAAACTTGAATCAAACCTTTGATTCTTCTATTTCCAATCTTGATTTGCTTGGAAAATCAAAGAATTTTAAGAATCAAACCATTGTGATTTTTGGTCCATACATCAACCAAATGTAAAAAGTTAATTTCTTTGGTTTAATGGTTGATTTAGATATATTAGATGTTAAATAGAATGGGTTTGGTGTTTTTTTGCATTAATTGATGCATTTGATAGATATTCCCCAATTTGAAACCCTAGATTGAAGTTGTGATATTTGAATCTTTGAATTAGTGTTAGTTAATTTTAATTAAGGTTAGATTATGTCAATTGACGGCTAATAGATGGATTATTTATGGTTAATTTAGTGTAGAACACAAGGATTTGGAAAGTTGCCATTTTTGCCTTCTTTGAAGAAATTGGTGGCAAATCAATTTTGCTAGGTGATTTGAAGTATGTGATGAGTTTAATATGCATCATTTAACATGTCCAAAGCATTGAATTGATGATTTGAATCCTCCTCCATTTTCTCCATTTTGGCTGAACCTATGAGTACTATTCACTCCATTGATTTTGCTTTGTATTTCCTTTGAGTTTACAAGCCATTTTGATCCTTTTGATTATGTTTATTGTTGGATAATTTTTGCTTATTGAGTTGCTTGGATTGTGGACTTGTTGATTATATGGGCAATGTCAATGTTGCACCATAACCTAGCCAAATTGTCCATTCAATGATGCACACCTTGTGTTTGACAAAATGTCTAGTTTATTTTGCCATAGACCTACCATTGTTTCATTCATAGGCCTACCATTTGAATGCCATCATCATCACCAGCGACAATGGCATGCCAATTGTGCCAACCAAATGACCATTGATGTTCAACCTATGATTTATTCCTATGTTAAAAGCTATTCTTATTTCCATTATTTATTGTACCTTCTATAGTTTATTCACTGCTTAATTGCAGTTTCATTTGATTGATATCTGAGTTATTGATACTTGATGAGACCATTATTGTTTATTGTTACCTAATGACTTGTTTTATACCTATATTGGTTCTATTGTGATTTGACAGAGCTTCCTCTCTGATAGGGTAGCGGGTAAATACCGTCGGCGATGTGCACATTATATACTGGATGCCCTAGCTAGGAAGGGTTAACTGTCCTAGCCATAAGACCTGATCAGTCTTATGTTTATTCATATGTGATTGATCTATGATATATGAGTTTCATGGCCCATCATCTGTCTTATCTACATGACATGAGCTTCTTTTACTTGTTCATTGATTCTACAGTCCATTGTTGTATTCTGATCCCTTATTCTATTATTAGTGTGCAAATAAATATTTGTTGATTATCTGCCTATTGTTTATGGATATCCTAGCCATTTCTTTTGGTCGATGTATATTGGATTCACTGAGTATTTTATACTCATCCCCTTTCATTTGTTTCCCCTTTCCAGGTACAGATTGAGTAGCAGATTCTCGACTGTTGTTTCCCAAAGAATTCTGCTGTGTCTGTAATAGCAGTGTACTTATTTTAATACTGTATTTTGTATGTATAATTTAGTTGCTCCATGGGTTATATAAATGGCAAAGTTAGACTATAATTATGTATATGTGGTATAATATGAGATTGAGTATAAGTATGGCATGAGATGATGGTAATTACAGTCAATTGTAAAATGAATTACAGACAGATTACAGAATGTTAGAATGAATATTAATTAAATAAATGATTTAAGTATGAGATAGCATATGATAATAGTATGTGATACTGGTTCTACGGATGTCGGTCTCCTCTGG
Source organism: Aleurites moluccanus (assembly GCA_948193065.1). Classification (NCBI taxonomy): domain Eukaryota; kingdom Viridiplantae; phylum Streptophyta; class Magnoliopsida; order Malpighiales; family Euphorbiaceae; genus Aleurites; species Aleurites moluccanus. The sequence continues at coordinate 5,688 of CANXYC010156734.1, read as the reverse complement.
TATCTCCTGTATCCTAGGACCGTTATGTTCTGAAATCAGGACGTGACAATCAATCACCACATAGGGAAGCTATTTAGAGAAATAGATAAGTGTTGAAAGATATGAGATATCTAAATAACTTTTGTGTTCCAAAAGGATGAAATTAAAAAAAAAAGGTCAAAAGACTATATGTAAAAGGACATAACACCATTAAGAAAAGAATAGACAATGGAAAGAATTACAATCAACACATGGACTCCCTGAAGTAGAATAAGGCATTGGATGCAGCTACTTCATGTACTTTTAATGTTAATATTAATAATATTTATTACAACACATGGGTATTGGATACCAGATGTGGTGCACACATATGTAGAGACATAAACGTACTAAAGAACAGTAGAAAACTGTAAAAGGAATATATGAACCTTCTAGTTGGAAACAAAGCAAAAGTTGATACTATAACTGGAGAAACATAATTTCACTTTATTATAGTTTAGTTTTAGAACTTAAATCCTTGTTTTATATAAATTATTTAAATAAAACATTGTTCATATTGGATAGAAAAGAGGATATTAGTTCATAATAAAAGAAGGTCTTTTATTATAACGAAATATCTTATGGAATTTGTTCTATTACTAAATGGGATTTATACTTTGCAAGTAGATAAATCCAATATAATATTGATTTCAAAAAGACAAAAACTGGATAACTTTAAAATATCTTACCTATGGCATTATTGTCTTAGGCATATAAATAAGAAACGCATAACTGAGTTATACAAGACATGTGACTTGGAGTTATATAATTATAAATTATATGACACATGCGAATCTTATTTATTAAGAAAGATGACTAAGATACCTTTTAATGGAAAAAGGTGAGCGAGCTATTGGACTATTGGACTTAATACATAATGATGTATATGGCACAATGACAATATACACTAGAGGTGAATATGCTTACTTTATTACCTTTATTGATGATCACTCAGTATTTGGATATTTGAATCTTATGAAGTACAAATCTGAAGCCTTTGAAAAGTTCAAAGAATTTAAAAATGAAGTAGAGAAATAACTTAGCAAAAGTATTAAAACACTTAGATCGAATCAAAATAGTGAATACTTAAGTCAATAGTTTCAAAGTTATCTAAGAGATAATGGAATATTATCTCAAAGGACATCTCTATATATACCACAACACAACAGAGTATCCGAGAGGAGGAACCAAACCTTTTTGGACATGGTTAGGTCCATGATGAGTATTGCAGAACTACCCAAGTCTTTATGGGGATACACAACTGAGACTGCTATTTACATTCTAAATAGAGTCCCATCTAAATCAGTTGATATTACACCATATAAGATATGGCATAACAAAGAAGCCCTCATGTTCCTACATGAGAATTTGGGGTTGTCCTGCTTATGTGAAGAGGACAATATCAGATAAGCTTGAGGCTAAGTTTGATAAGTGTTTATTTGTGAAATATCCAAAGGAAATTGTTGGATATTACTTCTACCATCCCTCGAAATAGAAAGTGTATGTTTCGAAGCATGATGTCCTTTTAGAGAAAGAGTTTCTGCTAAAAAATGATAATGGGAGTATAATTAAGCTTTCAGAAGTTCAAGAATCACAAGTAGACACAAATCAACTGATGGAACCTGAACTTGTTGTTCATATAGATGAAGTAACAATTACACATACTGAGACATAGGAACTCTGTAGGTCTACTAAGGTACGTAGTGCTCTAGAGATATATGGATTTCTCATAAGTGAACAAATTGTCATATTAATCATTGAGAATGATTAACCAACGTCCTATGGAGAATCTCTAAAAAGATTAGAATATGATAAATGGCTCCAAGCCATGAAATTAGAGATGGATTCCATGTATGACAATAAAGTATGAACTTTGGTCGATCCACCCGAAGGGATAAGGCCCATTGGGTGCAAATGGGTCTTCAAGAAGACTGGCATGGAAGGTAATGTGATTACTCACAAAGTTAGATTGGTGGCTAAAGGATATTGCAAAGATAAGAAGTTGACTATGAAAAAACCTTTTCTCTCATAGCTATGCTTAAGTCCATAAAAATACTCCTAGCCATTGTAACTCATTATGATTATAAGATTTGGCAAATGGATGTGAAAAACAACTTTCCTAAATGGAAATCTAACTGAGGATGTATATATAACACAGCTTAAGGGTTTCACATCGCATGAATGCAAGTTGCAAAAATTCATTTATGGATTGAAGCAAGCATTAAAGAGTTGGAACATCCATTTTGATGAGACAATCAAAGGGTTTGGTTTCTTACAAAATAAGGATGAACTATATATCTACAAGAAGGTTAGTGAGAGTGTAATCGTATTCCTTATATTATATGTAGATAACATAATAATAATGAAAATGGTATATCAGTTTAGCAAAGGGTCATAATTTGGTTATCTTAAAATTTCTCCATGCAAGACCTTAGTGATATGACTTATAGTCCGGGGATAAGGATCTACATAGATAGATCTAATAGGTTGCTAGATTTTTCATAAAGTACATATATTGACAAAGTGCTAAAAGGGTTTAGAATTAATTCATCTAAGGGGTTCATAGAAGTAAGCCAAGGCATAACTCACTCCAAGGCTATGTGTCCGTAGGCACAAGAAGAGAGAGAGAGTATATGAGTAAGATCCAATATGCATCCGCAAATTGGATTTATCATGTATGCCAAGTTATGTACTAGACTGGATAGATCTTATACTATGAAGTGTCACGAGCAAAGATCAAGTCCAATCCAAATGATGGTCATTGGATTGCGATCAAAAAACATTCTTAAGTACATGGGAAGCACTAAAGATGTGATATTATTATGTGAAAAAATTGAGTTAGAGGCAAACAGACATATGAATGCTAGTTTCAAATATGTTAAGGATAACTACAAGTCATAGCTAAGTTTTTGTAAATATGATTTTAATAACAAAAGTCGTGTACATTACAACTTATGAAGTTGTAATGGAAGGTGTTTGGACAAGAATAATTCATCACTACTCAGGTGTGGCACCTAACATTATTAATACAATAAATGTTATTGTGATAACAATGGAGCCATTGTGCAAGCATAGGAACCATGGTCTCATCAACAATCCAAGCACTTATAAAATGTACTACCAAATTATATAGATGATTGGTAAAAGAAAGATGTATAGATCGATAAAGTTCCTACTAATCAAAACATAACTAATCCTCTTACAAAGCAGTTAGCCCAGAAGAAATATGATGGTCATATTTTAGCCAGTGGTATTGGATATAAAGGCAATTGGCTTTAAAGCAAGTGGGAGATTATTAGTGTTAGTACTCTAAAGACAGTTATTTTAATGATTATTTTAGAAAGGCATTCTTTATTAACCAGTGACTTATTAATGTTTATAATATAATCATATAACTGCTTAATGAAGTCCATGGTATAAATATAGCATAAAAGCATTAATGATGGTGAGATTCTTGACATGTGTAATTATGTTATTATCTAAACTATCCCTAGTCATAGAATCAATAAGATGGAACATTGTTGATTTTGCAAAGACTAGCACATGTGTAAACTATTTGATTGGATCAAGTAATATGATCTCAGATAGAGATGTAGACATAGGTGATATCTAAGTATAGCATGTGGATGCTTACTATGGGTAGTAAGTATATTGGAGTGATCGCATGAGATTATCATATGGAATTATAAGCAATGTTAATGATGCATCTCATCATAGCAATATGCAAATGTCTTTTAACTTGAGATACTTAAAAGTGATCTAAAGTATTGAGGCTATACTTTGATTATGTATCTTTTTCTCTTGGTTAGGGTTTACTCATACGGCAAAAATTGGGTATAGTTTGAGGCATTCATAGATATTTAATTAGTCAATAAAGGAATTCATAACTCCTATTAGAAGGAGGGTTTACCTAAGGCCTCTTGTATGAGATCATTATTGGAAATCTTTGGCCGAAGTGGACTATATTTAGAGGCTTAGAGACAAGGAACTAACATTCGGGCTAAGTGTGGCATATCCAGCTTAGTAGTAGTTAACACAAAGTCCATACGTTGAACCAAATCAGGTAAATATGATTGAAGGGACTAGTAGCACAATATTGTCTATATAAGGGTTATGTATTTAACCATAAGTACTTTATGATTATTTGGGGGTCATGATGTGTGGTTAGATACCGCTCATAATTTACTCAAGTTATAAAGGATTAATTGGAGAATCAATTATGGATTAAAAGAGTTTAATTCATTTAATTCCTATTGGACAATGATTACCTTTTATGGAACTTTCCTAATTTGGAAGTAGGATTTTCACTTAAGACTTTCCTAATTTATTAAGAAAATTATTAAGGACTTGATTTGCCATTTAATTAGAGAACTTATAAGGTTACACACATTGAAGTAATTAAAGAATAAATAAATAAGATATTTAAGTAATGAATTTAATTGAATTAAATTTCTAGACTTAAATTAGGTGTTCTAATTAAGGCCCAATTAATCTTATTTAATTAAGTAAATAAGATGTTTTAATTAATGGACTAATAAATTAATTTAATTATGGGCTTAATGAGAATTAAAGATCCAACAAGCCTTCTAATTTTATTAATGGTATAATTATAATTAGGTGGTTAAGAAAGGGCTAATTGGATTAGGCCCATTCTAAGTCCTAATTTAATTTGGAAAAAAGCTACCTATAAAAGGAGATTTAACTAGAATTAATCTAATTATCCTTTATTCTATTATTGACCGCAAACCCTAGAATTGCTCAAAGGAGAATTCGGTCAAACTTGAAACAAAAAACTCTTTGGCTGAAATTGCCTAGCCTAGCACAAAGGTGATTTCGTTCATCTCTTTTCTTGATTGGTTTTTTCTTTTAATATTTGAATGGTTACTTTAGAGCTTTCCATATTCTTTGGATTGATTGTGCTTTACAACAACCCATCAAGAAGATCAAGAATTTAAAGAAATATTTCAAGAAAGGTAAAGATTTCTAATCTTTTGTTTAAAGAATTTGATTTTAATCAATATAAGTTCATGTTTTAGGAATTTTAAAATTATTTCTGTTGCGCCTAATGGCCTAAAACCTAATAAAAATACTGACAATAATACTAAAATATAGAGGATAAACAAGAATAAAAATGTGACGACAATTCCCCCACTCTTAAACCTTTGTTTGTCATCAAGCAAACTAAAAATAAAAATTAAACCTAGTTTGAAATAATTTAAGAATTTAAAATACAAGACAAGTAAAATATTAAGCACTCAATATTCTTGCACTGTAATAATTTATATACTTAAAAACATATAAAAGATATCAAAATTTGAAAGTAATAATTTTACATGGTGAAGAAAAATCTGTTCTTTAAAGTTTTTTATTTTCTCAAGTATTTAGGTATTTAAAATTAGTGCACTTAAAACCAAGACATGTATAATTATAACCTGTAACACCCTAATTTAAAGGCTTAGAACATAAGCTCCAAAGGGTAAACCTAAAGGGATTTTGAGTTTATTTATATGATATATATGATGCATGTTTGTGCTTAAATTGTATGAATATGCATGTTTTAGACAGTTTTACACATGTAAAAGTACATCAAAGGCTATTAGGAAGAAATCGGGAGAAACTTGAAATTTTGTGAACTGGGGGCAAAATAGTCATTTCGCACCCCTTCGAGTT